>JAGFMF010011861.1:20797817-20836638 GCA_019455555.1 Galemys pyrenaicus
CCCCTCCCTGGCCGGCAGCAGGGATCGAACTCGTGCTACAGTGGCTGCGGTTTGCTTCATAGTGTGTTGCTTAACCCACTGCGCCACCAGGGAGGCCCTATACATTGGCATTTGTTCTGAGAGTGTGCATGTGTGTGTACAACATGCATGTGGTAAGATATTTAATTTAACCCAGAAAACAATATATGGCACTTTAAAAATTAATTGTGTATATGTTTCTATTACAAATAGTTCAAGAAGAGCTTTCACTTCAAATTTTATCTACACATTTTGCCACCAAAGAAAACTGTTACTTTGAGTTTTCAAATATATGTTCTTTGAGAAGTTTGTTAAGAAGCTGCCTGACTCCATAGTGCCACAGTGGGTTTCCCATGGCATTTAATTTGATCTTGGAAGCTAGAGTATTTTTCTAATTCCTTTCTTTTTTCACTGTAATTAAATATGCAATAATTTAAATATAAATTCCATGCCCTTAAGCAAGACTGAACAAGCAAAACAAAACAATGAGCTTATTGAGCTTCTACTTTGCCCAAAGCGCTGTCACTCACAGTTATTGTATGTGTGACTCTGTCCCCTCAGAGTTTCCTCTCAGGGTTACTATTGCCGGAGATGCTCTTCCTAGAGACTGAGTGTGAGCCCTAGCTCAGAGGTTATCCCACATTCTTTGGAGTCAGATGCCATGGTAACAACATTTAGTGAGGGGAGTACTACTCTCCACTCACCTATCTGGAACCATAAGCAAAGAAGTTTTTCTCAACTTCCCTGCTAAATCAAAGCCATGGATCCATAGGCTGGAAGAAGGAAATGAGCATGATCTGCTTACTCTCAGGTCTCTTTTAGTTTACCATTAAGGTGTTTCTCTGCACAGGCCCGCCTTCCTGAGACTGGTTTCTATTCACCTCACTCTGTTCAGTTGCTACAGTCTCTTGCATGTAAGGCGGGAATTCTGGGTCATAGTGTCTGCTCTGCAAACACATTTTCTCCTTTAGGTGGTCACCTCACATCGAGAGAAAATAAGACCAGGAGGACTTGGGGAGCAGGAAAGGTTGAGACACAGGACAGTGATTTTAAACAATATAGGAACACAAGGAACAAACAGCTCCTACCACCTAGAGTAAGATCTGGTTACAGGATAATTAGGGAACAGAAAACAACCGCCAGGAAACTTCCTGACCACCTAGTGCCTAATCAATAGTCTGGCACATTGAACAGGAAGTCTGACAGTATATAGTCATATATAGGGCTGGAGTAAACAGGCGTCTTCTGGGACCCCCTCCTGCTGTCAGGATTTCTTTCCTCTTGCTTCAATAAATCCACACTTGCTAGCTTTCACATTTGGTGTGGTGGCTATTATTCTTCAACCAGGCACAAACCGGACCCACGAGTATCCACTCTCCTAACATTATAGATGGGATGGTGGTTTGGGGACAGAGAATCAAAAGTCAGATGGTTTCAACACATTTAAAACAAATTTTCTAACCAAGTCTTATTAACAATAAAACCGATAAATCAGATGACTGCACCTAATTTCAGAATTTTTGAAGACCAGATAAGTAATATTTATTGTATCTCAGCACTCATGCAACTAAACATCCTTCAGTTGAGCCGAAAGTTCCCTATATCATGTCCATCTCCCAGCAAGTTAAGCTCCTGCAGTATCTTTTAATGAACTTATTGATTAAATTGATATTACAATAAGAAATCCATGTTTAATCATTTTTATTGGATGGGAAATATTTAATTATCATTGTTTCATTGAACTTTGGGTTTATAATTTATTTATAAACATCTGTGTAAGCGTTCTTGTGACACTACTCTGGCTTTATCAAAAAAAATTACAAATATAAGATCTGTATACTCTTAACTGCTACACTATGCTACATTACTTTGCCACTTAGAAAATAGCATATCTTTTTTTAAAGATTTATTTATTTATGCATACAAGCAGGGAGGTATAGGCCAGAGGTGTGTGTGTGGGGTGGTGAGAGAATCCACCAGACAGAGTGGGGAATAGCACCGGCAGATCAACCGAAATACACTGCTGAGGGGAGCAGCAAGAGAGACAGGAGAGGTCTGCTGTGCCATGTGTGTCACCTCCCCAGCCGGCGGCAGGGATCGAACTTGTGCTGCAGTGGCTTCGGTTTGCTTCATAGTGCATTGCTTAAAATATGCACCACCAGCATATTTTCTAAGAAATGTAGATTATTTAAAAATCAACAAAATAATTTAGTTCTTGAAGTTTTTGCACCAACGTTCCTACATGAGTTGTACCTAGATTTTTAAACTAAAAGGTAAATGTACTTTAAAAATAAATAAATAAAAATCAACAAAATAGAATACATAAAACAAATGAGGGGAAAATAGAAGAAGCCATAAGTCTCCATGTAAAATCGGTGAACTAGAGGTCTATGGTCAACATCTGACAGTCAACAAAAAGTAGTTGTAAACTTGTTTTTAATGGCACTTAAGAATCATCAACAAAGATTTTTAGAAACACAATAAAGAGGCGAAAGTTTACTTGGAATGTGTTCTGACCTCCTTGCCCATACTGCCCCTCCAGCCCATTTCCCCTTCCTTCTTCATTCAGCTACTCTGTGCCCTGGTAGGCATTGAATGTTTCACCTCAATAAATACAATTCAAGTGTGACTTGCCTCCTCTACTCATTGGAACTTTATGAGATTTTATAATTTGGGGTGCTTTCCTTTTCTTCCCTGACCCAGTTTCCCAGTTCTTTACTAGTTCTCCTTGAAAACACGTCTTCATTTTATTTTCACATTATTCCTCATCTCAGTATCTATCTAATTTCGGAAACTACAGCCTAATATACTGGGTTGTATAAATAGGCTGCATGTAATATATGAATAATAATTAAACAAGACAGCATCTTATTCTTACGTAAGCTTGAGACTTAGTGCTTTTAATTAGAATATTAATGGTGGATATCTTTTGACTATTTTTTCCTTAGTAAAAACATGGATCAGAAATGTCCTTTATAACCTTTCAATATTTTATCCTTATTTATAAAAGAGAGGAAGGTTTGAGTGGGGATGTATGCCTACTAATTAAAATATAGCAGCTAATGTATTCAGAAATGATCTATAGTCTCCTGTATTATTCGATGTAACTAGGAAATTTAGATAAGAGGAAAGAAAGTTAAGTGGATTTTAAAAAGGAAATTTATGTAAAAACAAAGCAATGTCATTGAATTGTAAAGTACTGTAAGTATATCTTAAAAATGGTGAGTGCATTTTAAAAAAAATGTTTGAAAGGCAATACTTAACAAAGTGTTACTACTGAACTTTTGCATCTGGTAATGGTAGACTTAGTAATTTAGATCAAATCTCTGAAAACAACTGGATAAAATATTTTCTTCAAAATCTGCTTGAGATTAGAAAATAAATAATTCTGCAACAAAGATTTGGAGGTCAAAGTTTATAAGAAAACACGGGGGTTTGAGTGCAACTTTGAAGGGATGCTTTTTTCTAGGGGCATGTGTCCATTCTGGATTAAGACAGAGCAATAACAACGTTCTGGGGTGAGGGCAAGAGAAATGAAATTCCATAATAAACAAGAAACAAAGGCCCTTGTAACTCCCCCATGTTTGTAATCCTAAAATATTATTTGAGAATCATGTATTAACAAAATAATAGATATTTAGAGGAAATCCAGTTAACAAATTGTCTTTGAAATTGTGTTAAAACCTAATTTTATTGTTCTGTCTACACAAAGCAAATATTTATCCTTCCAAAAAAAAAAAAAAGGAAATCAAGTTATGTCCAAATAAAAATCTAGAAATTTTGTATAAAATTTTTGAATTTAAGTTATTTAGAAATTACTTAACACAAAACAAACTTATAAGGGGAAAAGAAAACACAAAACAGACCCGTAGACTATGAAGAAATTAAGTTATCATATCAGACATAATTATTAAAATAACCACGTCTCAAATGTTTAAAAACTAGAAGACTAAACAAGGAATTCTAAAAGGCGGTGAAAATATTCTGTATGATACTGTAATCATAGATATATGTCATTACATATTTGTCCAAACCAATAGATGTAATGAATGAAACCTAAGTTACACAATGGACTTTGGGAAATTTTACTAATCTGGTATTGGCTGTTGATAACGGGGAACTGAAAAATGTGTGAGAACAGAGAATATAAGAGAAACCTCCATACCTTCTTAGTTTTGCTGTAAACTGAAAGTTGCTCTTTAAATATTCTTAGAAGACTATATTGACTACTTTTCCTCTTGATTACTAGTTACATATTCATGATTTTTTTTTTCATTTTCACATACATGTTTTTGTCTGGACAATTTATATAGGATATCTCATTGGGATTTGTTTTATTTTTTCCAAGATAAGGCAGACAAGTCCTTTTCTCTGTCTGATGGTTAGGGTGGTGACTGATCATGAAATTCTTTCAAAACTAGTTGAGATAAGATTGAGCTGGCATTGTGATTAAATTGACTTTTTCTCTGGTCGACCCTACTCATATTCTCCCTGCAGTAACTGTAAGTGGAAGTGTTTAATCATGTTGGTATTTGAGCTGGGAGAGTATAAGGCCAGAGTTTGAGCTAGTATTTCCGGCCTAGCAGGGTTCCTGGATACAAGTATCAGAGACAAAAAAGTGCTTTCTGCTTCCAGGATTGGTGCTTTTGTAGAAAAATACATGAGAGTTTGTGCAGAGGGAAGAATTTGGATGTTGAAAAGTGTTTTTATATATGCCTGGCTCCTCCAAATTCCAATTCCTTCTATTAGCTCACCTGATTTTTTTGGTGTCTTTTTGTCCTCTCACAACCTCTCATTGATGGCAAATCTGTTCCTCTGACTACCTGCATTGAGACCAGGTGCTTGAGCTCAGGAATGAAAGCTGCAGCTGCTCATTGTTCATCCAACCAAGGTACTTCTAGAACTTAGTGCTTACTGTACTTTGGTTACTTCATAATAACTATGATATTTTATTTTTCTTATTGTATTATGGAAGAAAATGTCTTTCATACTTATTTTACTCCTAGTCAAAACCAGAAATCTACCTGAGTCATTTAGATTGGTTTAAAAAGTTTATTTTAGAAAAGTTAGTTTACCAATATGAATAAAGGGAGTGCTAGAGAAAAAATGTAGGAGTGTAGGGGACATAAAGATAGATTTACAAAATTTCATCCATTTAACAAATCTGTATAACCTAACTAAGTGAAAATTCACATAATTTCTAAAATATAAAGCAATCTTTGACAGCTTTCATTAGGATGAAAATTATTCAAGGATAAAGTGAAGATAATCACAAACTAGTGTCTTTATAAGATTATGTAAAGACAACAGGCAATTTAACAAGAGTTAGAACGTTAAGTATATTAAGATCACTATAATAGTTTATTTTTATTTTATTTTGTAGTATTCATCTACCCATAAACTCATGGTAAGTACATTTGTTTAAAAGATTTAGTTCCTTCCTTTCCTTCTTTAATTATCATATGAGAACATAATGAAATTTTATAATAATAAAAGAAAGAAAAATTAGATTGAGTTGATTAATACAAATATCAAAGGTTAAAAATCTTTTTATATGTATTATTTAACCCTCATACATTCATTAAGCAAAAAATTATTCTTGATACTTCACATATTTTATCTAGTACTGTACCATTTGTGTATTTTTGAATGTCTTTAATCAATGTATCTATTATATAAAATTGTTGCTATCTTTAATTCAATCTCTATAACATTTTTTATTATAAAGCTTTCTCTCCATATATACTGAGGTGCCTGATTAAGTATGTTTCAGTTTGTTAAATGAAGAATATTCTTAAACTGTATTTTTGTAGTATTAAAATTTGTATTTATTGTAGACCAAATATTTTGTCAGATAAGAATTTTGATTCTTAGTTTTCCCTTCTGTTTACATTATCTATCTGTTCTTACATCTTGTCCAGTTTTTCTACCACAGTAATTGAAAATTAGTCAATTATGCATACTTATGATAATTTTCTGGCTTAATTATTTGAAGATCTCTGCCAAATTTGATTTGGTTCTGATGTTTGCTTTATCTCTTGTGTTTTGTTTTTTGTCTTTTATCGTGCCTTGTAATGTTTCTGCTGATGACTTGAATAAAGGAGTTGAATTAAACAGTGTGAATGTTTATGTTTACTGGACTAGGATTTAGATTTTATTTACTATTTGGCGTTGCTGTAATTTATAAAGCTTAAAATTTCCTGTAATATCTTTAGTTATTTTTATTTTTTGCTTACACTTTCATATTGTCTTTGTGGTTCCTTAGAGAGTTTAAATCTAGGTGTAAAATATTTGTAAATTTAAATAATACTCAAATGAAACAATGATATTTATTCCTTTTATAACTGAGATAGAAACCCCATACTTTCCTACACATTATGTCTTTGCTTATATGGTGTAGCCTCAAAATTTTACATGAAAAAGTTGGAAAGAGACTTTAAAAAGAATACCATAGATCTTTTATGATTCTTAGTTCATGCCCATTGTCTGTTTTGAGTAGTTTGGAATTTGTTCTCACTCTCTCTCAAAATTGAAAATAAAAGTGAGAAATGAGTTTTCTATACTAGCTGACAGAATTCTCTAGCAAATTAATCATTTCAAAATTTATGCTACTGAGAGTACCTGCTCAAGAATTCTCAATAGGAACAAAATACATTAGTTTATTTTAATGAGGTCACCACTATGGCCTCTCTAAATAGTTCACATTCTGGTTGAGAAAACTTAACACTGATCTTTAAGATTACAAGTTAAGAAAATGAAAGCTTTAATTTTTAACTCAGCACATCAGACAAGATTTCCTTTTCTGTTTTTACTTATTAGACCCTTAATTATTTTCTCTTTACACTACAGAACACAGCATGGAAAAGACCTAATGATTTCAAGCAAACCTAGAGAGCATGAGATGATCACTTCCCACTGAGGACTTCAAATGTTCATGGGCATCCTGCTGTGTTTAATGTTAGATCTAGTACCCTGATGAGAGGATGCCCTTTTGGTTCCCATATTAACTTTTAGATCATTGACGTGTGGGATCGCTAATATATGAAAAAAAAAAAAAAAAACCCTAGAATTCTCACCTATAATTTCAGATCTGAAGTTTATGCAAATATCAGTTAGAAAAAAGTCATTTTCCCTGTCATCTTGGAATTATTTATAAGGATTTGCCAAACCTTTTCTAACCAATAGCCTGCTAACTGAACTTAGTTTGAATAGCTTCAGTAATGGAAAACTTTTTCCTCAACAAGTAGTATATTATTTCTTGTGGACAGATTTCATCAAGTTGAATCCAGATTGCTTCATCTATAACCTTTTTTCATTTTGTTTGTTTTTCTCCTACTAAGTTGTATGGCTGTCTTGGGAAAATGACACATCATATTCAACACCTATTAGCATAATGAATCTCATTTTCAAGGCACAGGTCCCAAGTTGCCTCAATGGTACCTCACACTACATGTTTTTCTTTATCCTATCCCATTAGCTCTTCAGGTGTGGCACTCAGAACAGGACTGAGAAATCTGTGACATCAGTGGATGTAGTCTAGATTGTATATCTTAAACTTTGCCTCTCCTTTGCACTTGCTATTAATTCAAAAATTTATTATATGTTGTCTAAATGATACTCAATGGCACAGAGTCAGAAAATTTCCACAAGAACTTGAAACTATTTTTGATGCATTACCTTTCTTAATATTCCTTTTTTGGGGTCTTCATTATTTACTCATAGCATGATCTTTCTCTTATGCATTCATGCACTTCAATTCCATCAAAACTTCCATTTCTATGTCCTGTCCCAGTAGAACCTTATCTTCTTTGCAAAAAATGGATTAATGTTGAACTAATCTCAGCCTTAGCTGGTCATGTTTCCCTATCAGCATCAACTACAGAATAGTGCACAGTCCAGTGTTCTATAAATTGCTTAAAATAAATGTCTTAACCCACTGAAATGCATATGCACTCAGAAAGTACTTAAATGTTGGTAAAGAGGCCATGTTCCATATTTAGAAACATACTGGCTCTAAGCTGCCTCTTAGTACTAGTTCATAGAGTGTACAGATCTTTTTTTAACCAGTGCTACCCAAAGTGTGGTCCCTGAACAGATATATCAACAGCATCTAGGAACTTAGTAGAAAAGAGGACTTGAAATCTTGCCTTAAGCCCACTAAAGCAGAATATCAAAAATAAAGTTCAGAATTCTCTCTGGGAGATTTTTTGCAGGATAAAATTTGAGAAGCAGACTTCTCAGCCATGATTCATTTTCATTCTCTTTCCTTTCCATGTGGCTCTGGCTTTCTGCACATGACTTTAAGTGTGGTAACCTGAAATAATATAGAACCTCTAGCATTGGAAGTCTGTAGCATTAAAATTTCAGTTATCTCATTTGTTAGCCTTACTTTCAGCTTTCTTCTGAAGAATTGCTCCAAGATTACTGCTTTTAGCACACTTTTGTTTAAACCATTGCTCCACCCAGAATGCCAATAACATCCAACTTCTGTTAGAATTATATTCATTTTTTAAAATAAAACCTAAATTCCCATATCCTCCTGACACAACCAGATATTATGCCTAAGAAAAAAATCTATTGTTTCTACATCCTTATATCCTCCCGGCTCTCTAGTTTCATCGCCACTTTATGGCAACCATCAAGTGTCCCTAATAGAGACTAAAGGAAATATTTAAATACTAAGGATTTATTAGAGAGTGTAATAACTAAGAAGAAAAACTAAGAAAACCATGAGAGAAAAAAAATTAAATTCAAAAAGGTAAATTCTTGACATGAATACTTCTTGGTATTAAGAGCAACTTGTTCATTGGAATCAAAATTTTAGAGTTCATATGAACAACTGCATCTGAGAACACTATGTCCAGAGAAAAGTAAGGAGAAATAATTTACACAATGTTAATAAATATTTCTTTATGAATTTCATTGTAATTAATAAATTCTTCTCTCTATATTAAAATGAAAATTTATAATACTAGTCTGAATTTTTATACTATTAGTCTGAAAATTTATACTATTAGGCAGAATTCTTTGGTTCACTGTTCAATGAACCAAAATGAACCAGAATTAAAATGTTCATTTCAAGGACCTAGAATGGTGCTTGACATATAAAGGGCATTCAATAAACATTTGTTGGATGAATAGATTCCATGAAATCCCAGAAGAGTTATAAAAGAAGAGTAAAGTCTTCTTGAGCATACCCAGCCTTCAAAGGAATGATGCAAATTAATCATCAGAAAAGGTACAATTTGCACCTGTAGCCTTGTAATTTCCACAGTTGTAAAACAAGAATATACTATAGTTTGGTGGAATGAAGGCAAGAAATCACAAGTTCCTAGTTTGATTGTCTAGGACTTTGAACTATACTAAGGAAAGGTCTCCTCATATTCCTTACCTGTCAATAGATTAAAGACTATAGATGCTATTTAATGTGTTTTTATAGATATAAACACATGGAATCCAAAACAGCAGTGGACAGGTAGTCAGCGTGTGCAAGAACACAGAGAATAATGAAAACATGGAGGATTTAAAGGCATAAAACATATCTACCCACTGCATAACCCAGTCAATGGCCAGTCTTCAGAGCAAGGGAGAGTAGGAAATACAGTTTCACCATGTACTCAAAAGGAAAGGAAAAATTCTTAGTGGGTAAACATCTAATTTCCAGAATTAAAAGGTTTCACAATGGTAAAATTTATGGGGATAGGTTTTTGCAGAGACACTCTATATATTTAATGTGATTTCTGATGAAAAGCTATATGCTAAGAGGTAGGTGTAAGCAGATACTGCATAGACATATGCTTCAGGATATGCTACCATAGAGTCAGCCAAATCATTTCAAGTGGGGAAGCAAACAGGAGCTGTGATCAGTCTAGGATCCACCACCAGACATTTTTTAGACATAAAAAGACTACATGGCAGCTATCTTCATTAAGTGGGCTGTGGGAGATGACAGTGGGGTTCTTGTGCTGTATGAGCAGTCTGGTTCCACAGAGGTAAGAAAAACAATAACTTCCTATTATGTTGACTTTGGTGAATCTCCATGAGAGTGAATGTCTTTATATTTATTGTAATTAATTTTTATATATAGTATCAATAATAATTATAACCATTGGGCCTCTGTGGTGGTGCAAGGGTTCAAGTCTCAGCACTACCAAGCTGTCACCAATCACTGTGGCATGAGTTCACTCCCTGGCCAGGCGGGTGACCCACATGGCACAGCAGACCTCTCCTGTCTTGCCCACTGCTCCTCTCAGTGGTGTATTCCAGTAGATCTGCCTGTTCACCCCACTATGTGGTGAATCCTCTCACTACCCCTGGCCCCTTGTAGCACTGGCCTACATACACCTCAACTCTTGTGTGCATAAATAAATTTAAAAAATTAAAAATAATTATAACTGCTCCTGTTTAATACAACACTGAAATTGTAGTGTAATGTAGTTCTAGGGAAATATGGCAAATTAAGTCATAGTATATTTGATTAAGAAATAGGAAGTGAGAAACCCTTAGACTCAGTACAGTTGAACTTTTCTATTTAATTGTATCTTACAAAGAAAAGAAGCCTCATTTTTTTCTGACTTTTCTTACATAAATCTAGAATAAGTACCTTAATGCTTATTATAATTGTTTGATATTGGATATCTCAGCAAATATTTTGAAGAATTTATAAATCAATGAATATAATGTACACAATGATTAAAAATTGATTTCTCAAGGGTTTTATTAATAAAATGCAAATTCAATAAATAATTAACATTTTAGCTTTGAGATTTAAACCCCTCAGATAAATATGCTAACATTTTTTTAAAAAATTAGATTATGAATGATCTGTAGGATAAATTTTAAAATTATGTATTTTCATAAATATGGGTGCCTTATTTTCCTATCAATCTTATCAAAATATTCTTTTGGAAACCCCACTTATTATTCAGTTCACAGTTTATTGTTTTGACATATAGTTCAATATCACAGATATCCTTAGGGACATTGCTGACAAGGATACACTTTTAAATTCTAACCTCAATTTCTTTTGAGGAACTCTGGTTTTTTTTTTTTTTTTTTTAGAAGACTTGGAATAGGAAAATTTTATGCAAACATATGCAAACATTTCAATAACAATGTAATTTTAAAAATCACTTCTTTAAGTTTTAGGGTCATCTTTCTCGCCTCTCCCACAAACTCCCCCACCATAATATCCTAACTTCCCCCACTTCCCACAGAGCTATTTTAGGAGAATCTATGATTAGTTTAGTTGAGGCAGAAGAGGAGAGGTCCCTGCTACCTTACAAAGGACAGAATGTAACTCTGCTCCTCTTCGCTTCTCAGCCACCAAGACTTCTATTACCTTTTGTTTGGGGCCCACAAACAAAGTTATGGTGTAAGGGATAAGCTAACTTTTTTTTATTAAAAAAATATTCTCTGCATAGGCTAAAGTTCTTTAGGCCATATATTCTTTTGTTACTCATGTGATAATAAGGTAATTTAATAGATTCAATTTATACTAATTCATTAAGATATATTAAAAGGCATATCATCTGTTTAATAAACATTTAAAATGAAAGAAGTTGTGTTCTATTTGGAACACTTCTTCCCATCTTAAAACATCATTGAAGGTAGAACAAGGAGATACTTTCTTTTAGCCCCACATATATTTTACTTTAGAAAAAAACATCTGCGATGAAGAAATCAGCCCTGCCTCCAGCTTCTGTTCCCCACAGCAACAAGTACAGATTACATTTCCCTGTAACTTACTGTATGATTGTCAAGAGCAAGATAAAAATTTATCTTGCAAAGCATGTTTTATTTCAGTTGCTTGGTGAAAAATAATTACAGTAACTTTCACTAAAAATATTTTTTTTTAGATTTATTTATTTATGCATATAAGAGTTGGGGTACAGGCCAGAGTCCAGGGAGATGAGATGATTCACCAGACACAGAGCCCGGAACAGAACAGGCAGACTGACTGAAACACACTGCTGAGGGGAGCAGCAGGCGAGACAGGAGAGTTCTGCTGTGCCATGTGGATCCCCTCCTTGGCCCACAGCAGGGGTTGAACTCATGCTGCAGTGGCTATGGTTTGCTTCATAGTGTGTTGCTTAACCCACTGCGCCACCAGGGAGGCCCTTCACTACAAACATTTTTAAATAAACATAAACATAATACAAAGCATTTGACACTCCCCAAAATTGAAATTTTCAAATTAAATATGCTGCATCCATTACCATCCCAGGAGGTAGTCTCTCATTATTTCATCATGATTCTAAAATAGTCTGTATACACTTAATAATTCAGAACTATGATGGAGGTAGGGAATTTTTGCCATTTCCAATCCCCCATTTCCCTCTTGTTTAACCTACTCTTTTCAATCAACCATTTTCATTACTACTTTCTCTCTAATTTTTAAACCCCTTCAACTATTACAGTTATAAATTTCTTCCAAATTTTTTCTGATTCTCCTTTCTTGATAATCAAGTAACAGAAATCTCTCTAACAGAATTTTCAAGCTTTCAGCTACATGTAACACCAACAGATGTCTTTTCTGCACCTAAGTTTAAAAAAATTCCATCAAATGTTCCTACTCCCCTGTCCTTTTTGTTCTAAGACTATTTTGAGATTATGTATTCTTCTTTGCTCCTTTATCTCTTCCTCGACAGAAAATTGTATATAGTGAAAATGAAATTTTAAAATTCATCAGTATTCAACATAAATTTTGTTCAAATTGTTACTCTATATGGCATAGACCTGAGTTTTCTTATGTACTTAAAAAAGATAACACATATTAGTGTGTTGAGAAAACTAAAGAAAAGAACACAAATAAAGATCTTAAGTGTCTGACAAATGGCCGCCATCCATATATGATGACCTTGTTACAATTACTGTTACAAATATTAATGAGCAGTTCAAGTCAAACAACTAGGAAAATTTCAGTTCACCATATGTAGATAGAGTTTAAACTGACATCTTTAAGGCAAAACACATTTCATTTCCATTTGGAGATTATCATTGGTTTGGGTTTAGTCAAAAAGAGTGACATATTATACTTTTCCAAATAGTGAAAACACTTGTAATATCAAAACTGTAATAAGTTAATTTGAACCAGTTTTCTAATTCCCATGAGTACTTTTATTATGTTTTCATTTCCTATAATCATATGGTCATAGAAAGAACAATTTGAGTGTTAACCAAATTAATGGTCCTCATAAAAATTGTTAATTTGATGATGCACTGATTTTATTATTAATGGTTTTTAATAAAATACTCTCCAATGGATAGTAACTCATAACCCACAATTTTATAAAAATAATGATTTAAAATCATGTGGTACTAACTCAACAAAAGAGTTTTGTGGAATTCATGTTTCATATATGTCTGGATGCGCAACAAAGGAAATGTTGATTCATTGCATACAGTTAACCATAGTAGTGAATGCCAAAGAAAAAATGAAATATTCATCTCATTTTCTTCTATTTCCTAAACAAATAGATTGATGCATATTAAAATGTAGAAAATAAGCAGTCATAAGAATAATGGAAGCACTTAAAGATATGGTTATAAAGAGAACAGGTTGTTGGATTAAAATGTATTTATTCTTTGACCAGCACAAGTAGTTTCATGGTCCATTCCCTCACTGAATCATAGGAAGAGTCACACCTCAGATAACTGAACTGCTGCTAAGGATCTCAAAGGAGACTATAAGAAGTGAATTACCATAAATTTTGAAGATGAGCAAATATAGAAAATTTTTTCATTATGAAACTTAAACACTAATTTTCCTACCAAGTTGTATTCAGAGATGGTTGTTTATTTCTTGAAAAGACACCTGCACTGATTCACTAAAGACAGATCATTACTTGTCTTCTTTGTAAAATAAGACAAAAGTTTGATTTGGCAAAATTCAATCAATATTGTTACATTTGATCTCTACATTTAGCATGAAATTTAAAACACTTTGTTGTAGCTTTATAAATAAAATAATTATACTCTCAATAATAATGCAGGTTTATATATTTTAATAATAAAACTAGTAAAAAATGATCATTAATGAGTTTTAATTTAGTAAATAGAGGATCTTTGCATAAATTCATTTCACTTGGTAGTTTTTCAAATCAGAGTAATATGAAATTATTTTGAAAAATATCATAGTATAGTTTAGGCTTAAAAACAATAGTCTTTGCCATATCTTTTTCCAGTCTCAATTAGATTTCTTAAACATTCACTTGTGATTTAAAGTGCTTAAGCAGTTTACTCAGTTTTCTTTGATTAATATTCTCACATTATTATTTCTCAATATATCAGTTGTAGACAATCTTATTATTCCAAGAATTGTGTTAGGAGTTTTATATATTTGAACTACTTTTCATAAAGCAATCAAACTACTTTTCACCATGTCATCTACTGCCATCCTATTGTAAGTCACCAGTTTTTTTCCACTTAGATTACTGCAAATGCCTAGTAAATCCCTCCATCCTATTTCTATAATCTAGTATCCACAGTTATCAGCATGATCTTTAGAAAATAAAAATTGGATCATATTATTGTCCTGCTTAAAATGCTTCAATCAACTTGTCAGTCCCTTAAATTAAAGTCAGAATCTTGCTTATGGTCAAAGTCTTGCAATCAGCTGTGAGTCCTACATAACCTGGATGCTGCAAAATCAGGGATTCTCTTTTTCTTTACCCACTGTGCACCAAATATGATATCTTTTATTCCAATCACAGCCGTTTTGGTTTATTTTCTTGAACCACTAGAAATACCTCTTCAAATGTGTGTTATACCATACCATGTCCACTGCCAATAATGCTCCACCAAAGCACCAATAATCCTCCACCACAATCCATTTGATCCTGTCCACATTTTGCACTTAATCCCTCTTTCCCCTGGTAGCTTCAGTTCTTCAGTAAGATTCCAAGGATTGGTTTTGGTTTGGCTTTCTGTTTTTCTCTTTATATTCTACAAATCAGTAAAATCTTTCGGTATTCATCTTTCTCCTTCTGACTAAATTCACTAAGCTTAATTCTTCCAAATTCTATTTATGTTGTTATAAAAGGCAAGCTTTTATTATTTCATAGCATTGTAATATTCCATTATATTTATATACTACCACATCTTTGTCCTCATCTGTTGTTAGACACTTAGGCTTTTTCCATAAATTAGCTATTGTAAATAGTACTGCAATTAACATGGGAGTGTATGTATCCCTTTGAACTAGTGTTTTTGTGCTTTTAGACAGATTTCTAGGAGTGAAATTGCTGGATCATATGATTGACTTATTTTTAATATTTTTAAAAACCTCAGTAGTGTTTTCCATAGGGACCATACACCAAGAGTGTACAAGCATTCATTTTTAAAAATATTTTTGTAGCAGAAGTTTGAGAGAAAGATAATTTAACTTCTTACCTGTCAAGAATTTCTTTATATCAATTTCCTAAATATTCAATGTAAATATATTTATTACTTCCTGTACTAAAGTCCTTGGGGAATTCTACGGAGCACCTCAGCATGCTATATGTTTTCATGATGAGATTTAATATTTGGGTCACTTATTTCTAGCAAGATTTAAATAGGCTCACTTTAATGATATGCTACACATAGTGCAACAAGAATTATTTGAACCCATCTCCGGGTGGATGGAAAACTGAAATTGATGTAAGTTATTTTTTAATAAATTTCACTTAAATTCAACTAACATCTACTAAGCTCATAATCTGTCAGGTTCTATAGTACATATACTACACACAGAACCCTTAATAGATTTTTTCTATTCTGTAGGGAGTCACATGTAGGGAGTCAAACATGTGTATAGAGAAATGACATAAACATAGTGCACTAGGCTGAAAAAAATAGGGAAATATGACTTATAACTTAATAGGGATGATTCCTACTGTATGCAACATTTGTTCTGGCCTTAATAGGTCAACAAGGGAGAATATAAAAAATAAAAGTGCTGATCAGAAAATATTCACTTCTCTATCTCTCCAACTTTTGGGGGAGGATATTTCTTCACCACATTATATTAGGCTTAACCATGTGTACTGCCTTGCCAGAAGAAGTTAGCAATCATAATGCAAAAGGAGTCCTTACATGTACTAACATGCTCTAATGTGGCCACTTGTATTGAGTAGCCTGCCAGAGAGAGAACATACTTTGGCAATATGTTCTGGCAAGATAGCTGCTGGTTCAAGGAGAATGGAGAAGTACGTGGAACTGATCTAATTCCAACTAAATGGAGCCAAACCCAGCAGATCCCAGATGAACCAAGCCTGAACCATAGTTGCTCTACACGATGCAGAAGAGGAAAACAAAAATGTGTTGCTGCAAGTCACTGCACTGTTTTTTAAGATAGTTTGCTGTGCCTTATTATTGCTACATAACTAGATAATACAGAAAAATTGACTTGGTAGGGGAAATACTATGTGAAGGAGTATGGCTATTAAATTGCTATGATTAGACCAAGTGGGTAACAATAAGGAGAAATAAAAACTGAATAACACAGTTTGAGATCCAATAATGAAGCTGGAGTGTTGGAGCAAGTCCCAGAGGTGATGGAATGTCATCAAAATACTTTTCACAGAGAGAATGACATAATTATACTCCACAGTTTATCCCACAACTTTATCTGGGACCAGATTAACCAGCAAACTTACTCATTCAACAGATGTTAATGAGCATATTCAATGTGCCAGACATTTGGTACATATTAGAAAACAAAAGTAAGATCTCTGCTCTTAAATCTTACTGGGAGGACATAGACAACAAATAATAAATATAATAAGCAGTGTACATGGTACACTAGAAATAGATAATATTTTGCAAAAATCAAAAGCAAAGTGTGGAAGGGAAAGCTGCAATTTTTAGAAGGTTAGATGGGGTAGTGTCATTGAGAAGGTGACATCATCTTGGAATTTGCAGGAATCAAGGATTATTCTAGATTGGCAACTATCAGGGAGTTATAAGCAGCCAGCCAAAATTCTACATAAATGACTCTGTAATTCAGAGTATAAACTATTCCTTGGAGGAAAAATAACTATGATTCACACACTTGTAAAACATTTGATAGAATGAAGTTGTAGAACCTTGTGAATCCCATAACAACATCAAAAATGTATTATTTAATATATATATTGTTTTACTCTGTGATAAATCAGTTCATGAACAGGCAGTAGCTTCTACTCCTGAGACAATTGGCATATTGTGATGAAACATATTTTTAGTACCATGATCTGACTCTTAACTGGTGAGAAATGGTGCTTTATACTCATAGAGGCATATAGCAGAACCTTGGCAATCAACCCCGACTTGGCATTCTGGAAGGTATCTTTATGCTGGAGAATTCAAACACTATGCCAGGCCTTTCTCCAGGAAACAGTTGAACCAACTCAGTTATGATTTCAAGCTAAATTTTACGTTAAGTAATATTGCATGAAGTTATTCGAATGGTGCAGGAAAGTTATGAAGTCCTTTCTTTGCTTTACAGTGGACACAAGGGATCACGGGTCTCTTACTGTGTTTTAAGTGCAACCAAGATGATAGTAGCTGTACAGTTTAGTATAGAAGCTGTGGTATAAGAAGCTATGCAATTTTATTTGTTTCTTAGTTTGCTTTCCTAAAGACTTGGGCAGACTTAAGGAATTCCCACCCAGTTTCCATGGTCCTGGAGTGCCATGAGTAAGCAAACTTGGAGGGGCTTCACAATGAAGCTGGGCAAGGGCAGCTGTGGATGCCCACTCTGTACCCAGAGGAACACAGACATCACAGGCAGGAGTTGGCATGAAAACCACACTCAAGGACTAGAAAGGATAAATCGTAGCTCAATGGATGTCATTGTGATAGAGGATGGCAACCAGAAAGTCAATAGCTGTCCCATGTTATCATGGCATTAGGGGCCTGGAATGTTACTATAGGAAGGAAAGAGAGTGAAGAAAATCTAGAATTGAATGAATTTAAGATTGAAATGACTGATGAGACTCTGAAGTGGATTAGTCTGCCTAGAGTGGAGAAAATTGCCTGCTGCCACCAGATACAATAATAGCTCAAAATAAAGATCCAATTAATGTAAAGGGGGATAAAGAAGATGCATCTATTTTGTAAATCTAGATTCAAGACCTAAAAATTTTATTTTTATCATTAGGAAAATTATAGATAGACTCAGCACTCAAAATTTTTATGAAAATAGTTGGCATTTACTCTAGTAAAATCAAATAGCTGGCATTTGCTCTAGAAAAAAAGAGAAAATATATATAAATTTTATCTGTAGCTTTGATGCTTCCTACAAAGAAATCCTGTTTTATAATAAAAGAACTTCCCCCCAAAAGAAAATATTTGGCTACCCCTGATAGCTATCTTCAAGTATTATGAAGGCAGCATACCTTACCAGAGACAAATATGCATATTAACAATGCTACAAGTCATATTTTAAGGGTAACTGTCCCAAATAAGTAAAACACACAAAACCCTGTGCAGTGTGTACATTACATTCTCTCTGGTCACTATATGAAAGACTTGGAATATTAGGAATTTTCCCATTACTTCATCTAGGAGATCATTCCCTCTATTAGTAAAGCAGTTTTAACTTCCTATTCTTTCTTGTTTTTCTCCTCTGCTTCTCTCCAAGTCCCCCTTGGAAATGGGGTATTTAATATGATTTAAGGACAAGGATCAGGCATTCACAACCACCCTCTCCATAGCCCTATTTAGCTCCTACTTGGCGAATAGCTCTCTACCTGTATCTTAGCACCTGTCCACCATTTTGAAGGACAATGACTCATTCTTCACAAATTATCATATTGATTACCTTATTTCGTAGGAACATGCTCTGCCAGTACTTCTGTACAGATACAGTTCTTGTCTTTCAGAGGCATCTTAAAGAATAGTTTTCCACAGATTGCATGTTTTGGACTTATTGTGGAGTTCTACTTTCCATGGTAGTTCACATTCACTTCCTTGCATTTCTAGATCTTTTACTCAGGCATCATATGGATGCTAATTTCCTTCTCCCATTTTTAGTGTTTGTTGGAAAAGAGACATAAGTAGCTTTCTAAATTTGACTGATACTGAATGAAAATCTCCTATGTCTCATTTCTCTCATAAATAGTGTGAATCAATAGAGAGTCAATTCTTCTACCCAGGAATTTAAAAAAAATGCTTTCTAAAATAGTGGTATCACTTTAGAGAACATTTGGCCATTTACCAGAAATGATCCATGTTGATTCAATGGGTAATTCAATTGATAGGTGTTAAGTCAATCCTACATTTTTAAGAGTTCATGTAAGACTCTCTGGATTAGGAGTTGTTTTAGAGACAATAGAGTGCTATGGATTTTGCACTGAGTCAACCAAAGCAACTCATGTAACAGCCATATCCACATATTAAGAATGGCAGTCACGTCAATTTAGCTATTCTAGTATGCAAGGAAGGAACAATGCCAAGGCTATGAGCATCTGCCACTGGGAAGTTAGTCTCTCCATGGTTTCTCCCTCTATTTGTTACAGACTCTTTTTCAAGTGCCATTTTTGCTGATATGAAACAGGAATGTGAATAACATTCAGGTATTTTTTTCTTGTCTAGGGTATATCAATCATTATGAAGAAATAGCGAGAGAAGAGAGATTTTTTTGCTCGACATTGTAACTACAGCTGCTGGCAAAATCAATTACAGGAAATTGGTCCTCCACAGGATAAGTTTAGCTAGATTACTGGAAACTGTCAGGTTTTTTTTTTTTTTAATTTCCCCTTCAAGCAAAAAGATTATATATCAACTCTGGGGGTCTTCTATTCTCACTTTATCTAAATTGCATCAAATGTGAATTATTATCTTCCAAGTTTGTCATCAAATGTGAATGAAGACATTTCCTTCAACACTTTTTAGGACTTTTTTATATCATTGGACTTTGTGAGACTATCTGCAAACTTGCACTTACCTCAACTTCCCTCAATATAAATTAAGTATATTTTCAACATGTGCTCAACTTACAATTTTAAGATACATAACAATTCTTTCCAGAAATGTTACAAATAAAACAGGTTTGAGTTTTACCATTGAGGTCATTTCTATAGAAAGTCCTTGAGCAAGTTCTCAGCTTAATGAACCTAAGTTATCCCACATATAAATTGAGATGATCTGGAAAAGCTGTTTTGAAGATTACACATGGCATATACATACATATAACATCTAGGGAAGTATCTGATATATGAAAGATACACAAAAATGAATACATTATTTTAAGCTATTTGCTAAATTAGCTATACCTTTAAAGTTTCATTTTAATCTATTGAATATTTTAAGGCCAAATATAGTATGTTCTGTTTATAATTTATTATTCATATATGGTCTCAATAATCATACTGGAGTAGGTTTAAGTATTAAGGTCTTTCAAGGATACCTAAATTCTTTCTTCTATTTTTCTTAAAAGAAATTTTCTATGAAAATTTATCAAAATGGCATTTTCAACTATTCCTCATGCCTTTCTTTTCTTTGTATATTCCTCATGAACCTTTGGGAAATACTGTATGAAAAATTTCTAAGGTAAGCTACATAATTGTTCTCTCACTTCTGTATTGTAAATGATCATTCTATATACTCAGTGATTCAAACCATCAGGGATAATTATAGCGTATACTGTAGGAAATAAGTCACTTTTTAAAGAAATAGAACTAAAAGCAAGATATCTCATTAATCCTGTAACTTGAGATTTATAAACTATGAAATCCCTGCTAAATGTGCATGCTAAATATCACTAGGGCATACTAAAATAAAGTAATATCTTAGCAAAACATTTTTCACACAAAGTTTAAATTTCTCTTGATTGTCATTTTAAAACAAAGAGTAATAAAGATTAATTGCTGATCTGGATGCTACCAAGTAGAACATTCTCCTTATTCATGCTTCACAGCAAGGCTTTGAACAGTTCCATTCCAAATCTGAGAGACAGGACTAAACCACAAACTTGAAGCAGTTTATCTACTATAATATTTTCCTTAACTAATATTTCCTTGACTAAGATTCCCTAAGAGAAATAGCTACGTTTTCAAAAAGCCACCAAACTACCTGTGACCTCCTGGTGATAAACCTATAACTTGGTTTTAGAGTATAACAGTCTGAAAATGGCACTCTCCCAGGAGCTGACTGAGCTGGCTGCTGCCTGGAACAGGAAGTCATAGTCTAAGTCTAGAAGGAACTGAAAGGAGACAAACAGAGTGCTGACTCCTGCATCAGCCAAGGAACGTCAGTTTAAGTAGATGACCTTATTTAGCACTTCTTGCTTTGACCACAGCGTCATAAACCCTATTTCAGACCCAGCGCATGAGACATGGATGAGGCACTTTTGTGATCTGTGGTGTTTCTTACTGGCTTTCACAGGTCAGGGATCACTCAGAGTGAAGAAAAACAAGGGGACACTTTGTTCCAACAATCTGTTGGCCTCACGTTGTGGTTACATACTTTAGACTTCTTTTTCTGTCCCATTTAAGCAGATCTCTATAATTTATTATAAAATATGATATCCATATCTACTTTTCATAGACAAATCGTGTGCAATGACGATCAGATTTTTAGATTTATGGCTCAGAGGTAGAATGAGAGAGCCGTCAAGAGTAGAAATTCCTAAATCAGAAAGTCTGAGTTCACATCCAGCTGTACCTGTGTGAACAGTAACAAGTCACTCTCCTGGACTTCTTTGCCTAAGAAATGAGAACTACAATTACAATCCTGTAAAAAAAAACAAACAAAAAAAGAGTTGCAAGTCTTAAATTAGCTAGTGGGTTTCAAATACTTGGTTTCATAGGTAATAATAAATGCCATCTACTTTTATTATTAAATTAAAATTCTCTGAAATTGACTAAATGGAATATATATTTGAGTCCATTTTCAAAACATATAATTGAGGTTTCTAAACTCATAATACTTGACTTTTGAGAAGTATAGATAGGTTCACTATACTAGCATTGATTTTATGTGTCTGAATATTTTAATTAAGAAATTTGAAAAACTATTATAAAGTATGTTTTACTGTTTTGCAAATGAAGAAACTGAGACCCTGTAAAGTCTAATAAAATCACCAAGGTGTTCAATGAACATCTCGAATTGGAGCCCAACTTTTGTTCATTACACTACACTGACTGTGTAGGGGACAGTTTTTACTGCTATGACTGAGTCACATCATTTATACTCTTTATAGAAATCTTTTATGGAGTGTGTGAAAATCCCCACCTTATAGATGCAAGGAATTTAACTTTCTGAAGCTCATCCAGTTAAATGAGAACAGTCTAGTTTTGATATCAAGTGTCTGGCTCTAAAGCCAGTTGTCATTCTCAATAAGAAAAACACATTACCTAAAAAGTTTACTTCAATCTGACTCCAGTAGAATTTAATCTCCCAGCTGGAGTTCTTTGCCCTGCCAATAATGTTTGTGTATGTTGTTCTCACAAAACCATTGATTTCATCTCACTTTACGTAAGTACAAAATATTAATGACAAATGTTCTACACACACTCAGCTTCTGACATGATATTTTATATTCAGAGGATGAATTTATACTGTGCCAAAATATAAGAATTTATAATAACTTCCTATCAACATAAATAAGTCAGGACAAGCCCATGATACACCAATCTTGATGGATTTTGTTTGTGTGTACTCTTTGAATTTGGGTCGAGTAAAATTAGTTCAATAATTGTACCCTATCTCAGAAGGTGTGACTAAAACCTATGCTAGTAAGAGAGAGGAGCAGATACTTTGCTTGCTTTTAGGTAACCACTTCCGGACAGTCAGGAAAATAAAATGTACTCCTGTAAGTGGTAGTCAATTCCCAACGGTGACTCAGTCACCCTTTGCACCGTTGTAGAAGTACATACAAATAGGCAAAAAGACTTGATTTGAATATTCTCTCAAGTTCCTTCTGATTTTGAAGTTTTAGGATTCTTCAAAATTAAATCCCCAAAGTGAGGTATTATCAAAAGAGAAGCAAGTTATCTGTGATCAAGATAAGACTTGATGGAAGAGATAGTCTAACTTTAGAATTCTTTTTAATCTTTTTGCTAATTTCAAAGCTCTCCTCTGAAGAATTCAATAGCAATTCCATGGTATTGAAACATATTACATATGCCCTTTAGGAGCAGCATAAAATTGTAATAATAAGTATGTTCTAAGAGCACACTGGTATATTTGAGTATTGGTGTGTATGGAAGGGGAGGAATTAATCAGATGCTGGTAGCAAATGTGGAGTGGTGTGATTCTAGCTGCTACTAATTACATATCAAAGTGTGTTTACGTTTTAGTGAAAAAAATGCAAATTTGATAGTTCTGATTTTAGAATTAGCTATTTGAGAGTTTTGCTATGCTGACTAATTTTTTTTAATGATTGTGTTTATAGAAATGTGTATAGATGTTGAACTTGGTGAATTTTTATTAACTATTGGCAGATATACCCTTTCTAATTAGTTTCAAAGGAACATTTTTCCCAATTTACTTTGAAAGAATAATTATCGACTGAGCTCTAAAAATGTCTTTTTTTTGGAGGGGGGGTCATTGTTTTGTTCTCCCTTAAGTAACATTGGTTTTAAATTCAGTAAGGAGTATATATAAGATTCAAAGATGTTTAGTGGTGAAAAGAAGTGTAAAAAGCGGGCCTCCCTGGTGGCGCAGTGGGTTAAGCAATGCACTACGAAGCAAACCGCAGTCACTGCAGCACGAGTTCAATCCCTGCCTCCAACCAGGGAGGGGACCCACATGGCGCAGCAGACCTCTCCTGCCTCGCCAGCTGCTGCCCTCAGCAGTGTGTTTCAGTCAGTCTGCCTGTTCTGCTCCCGACTCTGTCTCTGGTGAATCCTCTCACCACCCTGAACTTGGCCTGTACCCCAGCTCTTATATGCATAAATAAATCTTTAAAAAAAAAAAAAAAGAAGTGTAAAAAGCTCTTTTTGTTGCTAGTATTTTTAGATAGTCATCCTTTTGCATGTTTGTACCACAAAATATTCAAGTCTGTTGTAAAATCAGAAATATGAAGAGGTAAATTTGATTCAGCAATGAATTAACTGTGATATCATGGATCCATTATGGTTTTCTACAACTGTAATAAAAAGTGAATTGCGAGCACAGGAAAGGACAGTGACAGATAAATGATGTTAAGAACCTTGACTTGTATAAATTTGGTACATTTTTAATCATTCTAATGCCATTCCTTAGTGAATGTCAAAACACACAAAAATACATTATTTATATCTAGACCATAGAGCATACAGAATCTTTTAAGGCCTAATGTAATTTCTTCATGCTCTACTACCACGTGTTAATATAAATGAAAAGGTACTACTAATGATGATCTAGGACAAGTGCTAACCATTAGTTTATTCATTTATACAATTATGTATATTATCTATATTAAATTATTAGATAGCTCTATAAATAATTCTGAATATATATAAATATGATGTTTATATATAATATATACACAATGTATATAAATGATGTTATATACTATATAATGTATATAATGTCATATATTGTGTATGTGATGTTATCTTAATGAATATAATGTTATATTGTGTGTATATGATGTATATAAATATTATATATAATATGTGCAAAAAAATATATATAAGCTGTATCAGGTTTGGTGCACATAAAATATAACATCATTTATATTGGCTAATTCAATTTGGCGTTAAAACAGTATCTTTTTGTTCCCAATATCTATCTGTCCTCTTTCACTTCTACTGCTGTACTGCC
The DNA here is from genome assembly GCA_019455555.1 of Galemys pyrenaicus. NCBI lineage: Eukaryota > Metazoa > Chordata > Mammalia > Eulipotyphla > Talpidae > Galemys > Galemys pyrenaicus. The sequence goes on from JAGFMF010011861.1 coordinate 20,822,553, forward strand.
ACATCTGACCCTTATGGTATTTGCCCTAACTTACCTAAAAAAATCCCAACTGATTTCCTTTTTTCCAATCTCTTTGTTATTAAACAAAGAGTTTAATAAAGTCTCAGTCCTTAGTCTAAACTGACTCTCCAGAAAATCACCCCTAGTCTAGTGTTTTTAATTACCACCTTCATAAGATAGCTCATACTTTTCTACATCTAGTTCAAATCATCTAGCTCAAATCATTCCTTAGTTTTCATACTAGTTCACAGTTTAATATATATAATATAATATATATATATATCAAAGAAGACATGTAGACAAAGCTTGTTTAAAACCACATGTATCATTTCCCCAACACACTCAATGCCCTAGAAGCTGGCTTTTGTCTACCACAACAAAATCAGTGACCCCAGGTTTATTGCTTGCACTGCTCTTCCAACAACTCCATAAGCTGTGCCTATAGAACATTCCAGGTTTTCCATTCATTGAACTCATTTGTTCTACCTCCTATTTCACATGAATTTGCCTTCTTCCTTTTCCCAGAGGTGTCTTGCACCCTCTTGTGCCTGCCACTTGGACCCCTTTTCTGAACCTGGACAGTCTTCCTCTGGGCATCAGCGGTCTGCTGGTGTTGGCTACACAGCACTCTCAACTCACATTCCAGAAACAAATCTACCATCACTGAATCTCATATCTTTCACAGTAATTTACAACATCCCATATTTAATTAAAGTTAATTGCAAGCATGACTTAGAGAGTAGGAACCAGATATCATTTCTTTTTGAAAACCTGGCACATCCTACACTAGTCCCGGGAGCATACAAAACTCTAAATAGCTATGAAAAAAATTAATCATGCCATTCACCACAGCTTTATCTTGCTGATAAAGGTAATTATTTTCCAATTGCTCAGTGGTTTTCTGGATATTTGTATATTTTAATCTAAAAAAACAACAGAGGCATATTTTAGAGAAATTAGAAATATTGAAAAGTATGAAGAAGAAAATTAAAATTGCCTATTATCTCATTATCCTTGGATAAACATCGCCAACACGTGTTCATTTCCTTCTAAATTCCTTCCTAAGACTATATGCATGTATTTTATATTGTTGCACATACACAGCATAGTCTTTTTTTTATGATATACTGTTTTTTTATGGTGTGCCCTACTGATTTCCACAATTTAAGTCATCCACATCTAACACAACCCTAATCATCATCGAAGTGTAGATATTACCAGCAATGTTTCTGATGGATCTAAAATATTTTATTAATAAAAATTGACATATTCTAAAGCTATTATACTTCAAAAATAAAGGAGTAACATGGTTCTGTTTATAGTTCTATGATTCTATATGTATGTTATTCATTTAGAACCTGGTGGGTTTGGGAAATTAGTATTCATGCTTCCAAGAACACAGAGGAAGGGACAATAATAACTGTGAAATAAGTGTGCTCTTTAATTCATAAATGTAAATATTGAACTCTTCTTACTATTTTAAACACACAGTGAACAAGATACACTAGATGACTATTTGGGAAAACCAAAAATATATAGTTAAACAAATAATTGAAATGAGTTCTATTTCACTTTTAATAAGTGCTAAGAAGTATATAAAAAAAACATGCTATCTCAAGAATGGCTGCCTTAAAAGGAAGAACTAGGGAAAGAACCAGCTGTAAGAGCAGTGGAGCGCTCCTAACATAGAACACATACAGCACGGAGGACGAGGCGTGCTGGCCTCTAGGACAGAGGACGCCCATCATGCTAAAGTGAGCAACAGAATGAAGAAGAGCATGAGGGGAGTTCATGTCTAGGACTTGGATCATAATGGAACATATATTTTGATGTTAGCTAATCTGCCAGGACATAACATATTAGTTCTATCATATACCTAAATATAAAAGCTACTTAGACTTTGCAATTCCTCCTATCTCTTCTTCATCTGTTTACCACACATGCATGCATATAAACACATTAATATCTACAAGTCTAAATATAAAGCAGTATGATTTTTAATTTAATAATTTACATAGTTCATTATAAATTCTTTTAAATTTTGTAAAACTGAAAGCATTCAATTCAAAGGTGCACACATTTACTGAATTGCTTTTGTTACAGAGATGAAGATGTGGTTCAACTATATCAGGAGAAATTTATGCCCAATGTCAATTATAGCTAGTTTGTATTTTACCTTCTTTAAGTAAAAATAACTAAAGTAGTAACCTGTGGATGTAGAAGATAAGTCTGAATATCAGTTCAACAAATTCTTTTGTTAGTTGTTTTACAACATTAACATCTATTAAATCAAATACTGAATTACTGAATTATTCACAATTTTGGGTTATATATTTATCTATTTTCAACTAATGAAATATTGGTTTATAAGTCTGTTTATGACTCCGAAATACAAGTTCATACTACGGTAATGTTGTCCTTATAAGATCAGGGGTTAGGGCACAAGGAAAGAGTCCAAGGCTGTGTGAGCACAGAAGACAACATGAAAAGGCAGCAAGCCAAGGAGAAAAGCCATGAGAATAAACAACCCTGCTGGCATCTTGGTCTCAGACTTCCTAACTCCAGAACTGTTGTTGCTGCCAGATAAATGGGTGGATGATGGATGGATGGGTGCATGGATGGATGGACATTAGATAGATACATACATACAGACATAAATACATAGATAGAACAGACAGACAAAGAGATAGATAATCTCTGGTATATCACCTATTTACATTTTGGGGTGAGCCATCCAAGAGATGTAAGGCTATAAATTGTATGCTCAAGCTCTCTACTACATGTGACATAGCATTCTTCTTCATTACCAAGATATACAGACTAAAAGGCCACTGCATACTTCATATCTCTCTTATTGTGTTCATAATTGGAAAAATTGAATTATTCATCAGTGGTTTATAACAACTTTTTAAAAAACTTTCTGCTTCTTTTATGTTGTGCCACCCTGACATGTGATTTTTTTTTTTTTTTTTGAGTCAGCTAGAAGTGTGATGAGCTTAAAACAAACAGTATTTAAAGAGCTGGAATCAAAGGATATACACAGCATGACTTCACCCCGTGCCCCAAAGTAACAGCAAAATGACACATCAGCAGAAACTAATGGTTGACATGTGATTTTCCAACATTTGGTCATATGGAGTTAGAGGCTATTCTTTGGGACACATCACATCTATCCACAGAAATTATAATTACTGCATATTCTAGGCTGCAACTTTATTGGTATAGCCTCTGTTTTACATTTCCTCAAAGAATTTGTAAAATAGGTAACTATTGCACATAAACATGAAGAAAAGAGGATTATAACTATTTAAAAATCTATTTCCATACTTGTCAATACATATATCTTGCATTAATAGTTTCCCAACCCAGATGAATTTTTGATACTGAATTCAAATGCCATAATGTTTTCTTCTTGCAATGGAGGTTCTTCTGTTGACAGTGTGAACATACACACACACCTTCCATCATGGGAGAAGAAGCAGGAGGATTTATTAGAGTACCTTTTTTTTTTTTTTTCCAAAATTGGGATGGTTTCAACAAATTTATAATTACTATTCAAATAAATCAGAAAATTGCTATTACCAGATTTATGGTTTACCTTGACTGAGGTAAATAAGCATGTTATTCTATTTTAACTGAGAAAACATTTGCTAAAGCAGTATCATACCTCTAAGGACATTATCTGTTTCATTTCATTGCAGCTTCTGGACTGTATATAAATTTCTCCTTTATAACATTTACTACTATGTCAAATAATGTGGCAGTGTTTGCTTGTCACTAAGTAATAATTTTAGAGAAAGTAAAAATCAAGACAATTATAAAATGCACTTTAGAGAAGAGGAAGTAAAGGTTACTACATACCCTATTATTTTAGCTGTTATTTTTCTAGCATTTCTTTCTTCTCCCAACCAGCTCAACAATTAATTTCAGCTTTTCATTGTCACACAGAAAAAAGCAAAAACATATTAACCTTTCCCTATGCTGATATTTTTATTTTCTTTTTATACCTAATCTAAAAGATCCAATCCTTGAGTGATAATAGTTACAGAACAGATGATTCTAATTCTCACCTGATTCCTACTTAAAGGGAGACTATTTGAAAATCACAAATTTCAAGTTCTTTTATAAAATTCCTTTAGGAAGTTTTGGCGTAGTTATATATCTTGTGCTCATAGGTTAGTGAACCTTGACTTATTTTCATACATTTATAGATAGATAGATAGATAGATAGATAGATAGATAGATAGATAGATAGATAGATAGATAGATAGGTAGATAGATATAGTTCCATGTGAAGAATTAAATTTGTTAACACACATGAATTATTCAAATAATTTGACTTTACTTTCACTTTCAAAAATAGTTTTCCACTTGGAAATATTAACCATAGTTCAAAAAGTTCAAAAACCATAATTTCAAGTGACTAACCAAGATGATCATTTTTGTATCTGCAACCTAAGAATAAAATTCAGATCTCAATATGTTTCTAAACTGTATTTATTATTCTCTACTTTCATCCACATCTCCAAGAATGTTGGTCCAATTTCAATTTCCAAAACCTCTCACTTATCCTTGGTCAGTTCAGAAGGTTTCACAAATATTCCCTAAGTCAGAACTTGGATAACCAGGACCAGTGTTATAGATGCAATAGCTCTTGCTCTGACTCATTTTGGATAGGCTTCTTTATAGCTACTCCAGTCACTCCTCACCTTGATGCTTGACACAATTGTCATTGAGTCAGCTCAAAGACTGAGAATAGCCGAAGTTAATACAACATTGTACTGTGGGCAATGGTATGTCCTGGAGATATCGAAGTTTCTGGCATCAACCAACTTTACTGACTCTACTTATGTTGAGGATACTAAAATAGCTTCCAGATATTTTAGAAGGTTTTTAGATCTTTTTCTTCCAAGACTAAACATAAATCTATAGAGATGGGACCAGAGTCTAACAGTGATGGTGATGATTATACTGATGACCATGGTATTCATCATCATCGGAACTACACTCAAAAGTATCCCCTCTGTCAAACTTGGTCCATTCTCCTTTAACGTCTACTTTGTCAGGCATTTTTTAAAAAGTAGTGAGATGTTTTGAACCTCCCAAATAACTTCAACTTACACTTATGCTATGACAGTATACTGGGTATAGCTCCCTCCTTTAGGTTATATTTTATTTGTGCACACTGCTTAGAGCTAAGGTCACCAAGTATATAAATCATGTATAGCCCCATCCAATGGAATATATCATCTGTCAGGGGAGAATGATGGCAGACAAATGTTTGCGATATTAATAAGCATTATAAAACTGTAGATATTATCCCTTTCTCAAATAGGTTATTATAAAGGCATTATAGTAACTCTGTATTGTGCAAAAATTGCATAAATCTAATGCTCATGAATTCAAATTTTATTGAATGAATATACAAAATTTATGTAATTAGACAGCAAGTTACAGTTCTTTATTGTTGTATCTGATATTATGTTGACCTTAATTTAAGAAGAAAGCTGATTTTATAAAAGAAATAGAAAAAGTTAGACAGACATAAAAGAAGGGAAGAAAAATGTATTTTTTACATAAATCTATTACTTTGATACCAAAAAAAAAATCACTGCAGGAATGCAATGAAAGAAGTTTTGTATTACTTTGTTTTGTTTTGCTTTTTTTAGCTTTCGTAGTTGACTAAATCTCACATTTCTATATATGGACTCTAAAAGCTTCTCTGAATCAAGAAATTTCTATTTTCTTTAAAAACTTGGTTGATATATTTTACCTAACCTAATTAAAACAAAACTGAAGACTATGTCGTATATGAAACAAGATAACATTACCTGTATCAGAGACTTGTCATGGAGAATGGGTGAGTTTATCCCAGGAAAACAATTGATGCATAACAAGCATTATGTGTTTGGAAAAAGAAGGAAGGGAGATAGGGAGGATGGTCATTTGTTATTAGATTTATTTCAAGGAAGACTTCCAAAAAAAAAAAAATTCATGTTAAGTTTGTTTACTTAAAGATATGTTAACAATTAGAAAAGACCGATAGGTATCAATTTTCTTCTAAAATTATGAAAATGCTTTTATTAGGGAAAACAATAAAGGAATGTTGGCACGACTGTACCTTTCTTAAAGGATAAACCAACACCTGTTATTACTATAGGCAACATTGTTTTTACTACCCATTTAGTAATCTGATAACTAATCCTAAAGCTTTTGACTCAGGGAATGCAATCTAAATGCTAGAATAGCCCTGAAGTACATGGATTGTTTCACTAAAATATTTTGAGTTGCAAAATCATTATAAGCATTAAATAGTCACATATAGCACATTTATTTAGACTATATAAACTATCCACTTTTGTTCCTCCAAACTACTATAAAAAAGTCTCCCCTAATTTTTATGCTTTTCTTATTATTTTTATTGTGATGATTACTTATTATGATATAAGGATCACACTAAAGTTAAGACAGATAGAGAACTTCTCCATCCAAAAGAAAGTTTTGTATATGAGCCTGGCTAGAAGCAAAGCCAATTGCTTTAATTTTGAAGGAGAATAAATGATTAAACATATCTATATGCATAAGTACATGCATATGTTTATATACACATACACATTTACAAGTATATATATGAATTTATACTTGCATTGGTCACTCATAATTTTCTATTGGTCTGTACATATACATATAAACATACACAAGTAAAATCATAGATGAAATAAAAATATTGCAGGATCATATTAAAAACACTATACATGCACTCAAGCAATAATTTTATCTTGGAATATTAATAAGCACTTGAGAATTCACAGTCATCAGATTTACACACTCATTTTCAAAATTACACACAAAATTATGGTAGCCATTCCCAGGCATTTTACTATAAATCTTCATTTTATCACCTCATTATTTCTGAATAGTTGTGTACTGCTGGTATTATTATCTTCTTAAAGAGAAGGTGAGAAAACTGAGAAACAATGAAGTTTAGTCAATAGCAACAAATGCATTATGCTTCTCATTCTCATTTTTAAATATCCCATGATTTAGCATCAAGATGGATAGCAGGCTACACATAAATTCAAAATTTATTTTCACTTCACAACAATCTTATTCTGCTAATAATGATAAAATATCTTCTTATTATGCCTTCTTTTGTACTTTGTAGTTGTGCTACATACAAGATTTTACTACATGCAACTCTTCTCCCCATTTTTCCACAACAAATAGTGTATTGCACTTTAGCATTTGACTAGCAAATAAAATGATAAAATGTCATATATAATATTCTCTTGTATGAATGTTTTGCCTCACCAAATAGACTTTGACTTCACTGTGAGCAGGGCCTATCAGCTATACAAAGAACACCACTGTACTCTCCACAACCTCATTGCTAGATTAAGCAGAGTAATAGGTGTTCATTTAAAACCCACTGTCATAACCCATTTTAAAGCCACATTACCTAGTTTGCAACTGACTGAATACTCATGAACAAACTCAGTCAAAATCAGTGGATCTAAGGCTTCCTTGGTGGTAAAGGCTTTAAAGACACAGTACTATCAAGCTATGGCCAGTCACTGCAACATAAGATTGATCCCTGGCCAGAGACCTAACAACATGGTGCAGCAGTTCTCTCCTGTCCCACCCGCTGCTCCCCTCAGCAGTGTCTTTCAGTGGATCTGCTTGTTCTGCAATCCACTCTGTCTCTGGTGAATCCTTTCAACAATCCCCACACCCTGCACCTCTGGCCTACACCCCAATCCTTGTACGCATAAATAAATAAAATAAATCTTAAAAAATATATTAAAGCCCAGTCAAAATAAAAATTTTAAAAAACAAAAGGAAACCCATTGTCACATATTTTGATTTTCTTTTTCTTTTAAACATTTATTTATTTATGCATACAAGAGCTGCAGTACAGACCAGAGTCCAGGGAAGTGAGAGGACTCACCAGACACAGAGTGGGTAGCAGAACAGGCAGACTGAGTGAAGCACACTGATGAGGGGAGCAGCAGAGGTCTGCTGTGCCATGTGGGTCCCCTCCCTGGCCGGAGGCAGGGATCAAACTCATGCTGCAGTGGCTGCGATTTGCTTCAAAGTGTATTGCTTAACCCACTGCGCCACCAGGGAGGCTCACATATGTTGATTTTCTTAAGAATATTCCTGGAGATACATAACATTTTATCAACTGCTGGGTCTTTTAATATGAAAAACAGTAACTTTAAAATATGTTTATTTCATTGAAGTAAATATCTTTGCTCTCAATGTTCATATCATGTTTCTGCTTGGGGATGATATTAGACTAATGATAATATTTTTAACATCCATTATCTTACCAGACAGACTTCATGAGTATAGAATTATTAATCTAGATAGATTTTTTCTATTACCTAAAAACATTTCTGTAGCCAAGTGCCAGAACACACAGTACCTAAATACAGAAACGTCACATAAAATATGCACCAAAAATATTGTACTTAGTGACATTATTAAAGAGAACAAAGATTCACTCTACAGTCAAAAATTAAATATATAAGAAATTTTAATTAATAATTTTGAAATGTCATGCAAAGTAGGATAAGCTAGATAGAAATAATACTTTTAATGACCATTAAAGCCTTGTTCACATGTACCCACATCTATCAATAGAATATAGCTATTTTTAATCATATTCTTTCAGCTGAGAAACCATAAAGCATATTTTTCCCTATTCAAGGAAAACGCAAAGTCAACAATATTGGTACTTGAATTTACTTGTCAATTTCAGATAATTAAATAATACAATATAAGACAATTCACTTTGAATGAGAATGTCTTTTATTCTTGTATGGTTCTGGAATCTGAGATTTTCTAATGAAGAGGCCCTTTAAGACACTGCTGCCTTTTCTAGAATGTTAAATGCTTGGACGTGACCCGAAATAGTCCACATACCTGTAAACTGAGAACAGGATTCATCATACACTAGGAATGCAAGAAAATGAAGCGCAGGGAAGGAAAACATATGGCATTTCACATGGCAGATCATGAGACTAAATTGCTCTTTGTATTCAAACTTAAGCAAAAATCCAGGACTTATAAAATCAAAAGGCCTGAAACAACAGTAAAAGCCACCAAGGGTTTCTCAAGCTTCTCCCAATTCTGATATATTGAATCAGTTCAAATGGGAAATATGAATATTTAATTGGTTAATACTTGATTCAAATTTCACTTCTGTGCAGTTCAATTCTAAATATAGAAAGAAAAAGAAAAGGGATAAAAGACTAAACTTGAATTTAATGGGTAGGATGTACAATTAAAGAGTTCACTGAATTCATGAGCATAATTTTATGGATAATTCTTGCAAAAATGAGTTAATTGTGCCCAAACACATATATACAAGTGCACACATAATCTTTCCTCTCTTTGTCTGTCTGTCTGTCTGTCTCTCTCTCTCTTTCGCTCCCTCCCCTCCTTCTTCATGATGAATCATCATAGGACTATTTGAACTATACTTTTCACCAAATGGATTGAAATGCAAAACATCATTGCCTCGACCTTATGAAACCTTGCTCATATATTCTTTTTCCTATCGCTTGTTTGGGAGATTATTAATAGAGGACTGAAAATGGTACTAATGTGAACATCAGATAAAATTCTACTGTTCTAAATTTTCCTCCATGTATCAATTTTAACATTTGCCATATAAACTTGTTCTGATATCTATCTTCCTTCAAAAGGTCATTTATAAAATTTAACTGAACCTGATAATAATTTATCATATCTCCCTGGTCATAATTAATAGAAAGAACCCCTCTTGAAGGATTGGTTAGCTTATTTTATTCTGTAAAGGAATTTTAAAAACATTTTGATTTATCCTAAAAAGCATGCTTGAAATATTTTCCCCTACTAAATAATAAGTTACTTATGTCTTTCTTATTCCTCCTTTTATTTGACTATAAATAGAAATTACATAAAATCTTAAGAGACATTCAAATTTCAGCTTGTTACTTTTACAAATTATACTTTCTTTTTTATAAGCAATATAATAATTTTGCATTTTAAAATTATTTAATACAAAATCTTAAATTTTATACCTTCTCTATACAAAAAGGATTCATTCATTATGGCAATCCAAACCAAAGTATAAAGTAGAATAAACTGACACAATTCTTTCTTAAACATCCACTACTAGTGTTTTTTAATACTACCCTGTAACTTCTTAAATTAACTGTCTCCCTGCACTTCTTGTATTTGTCTTTTCACAAAACACCTTTTGGAAAGCCCCCCATGTTTCAAGCACTAGACTACTCTGAAAGCATGGGATTAAAATAATTTATAGACCTTATCCCTAAAGAATTTCTAACAACTGTGGGAGACACTTAAGAACTGACAATAACAACATAATTGGGTAAGTGTCATAAGAGAGGCTCACAGTTACAAAATTTATGAAGACACCCGACTTGATCCAAGAAAGTTAGAGAAGTCTTCGATGAAAAGGCAATTTTGAATTAGCTCTTAATGGCATGGATTCTTTAAGAAAGTTGACAAGGTAAGTAAAGATGTTCCAGGTAAAGGAAACAGTATATGATATAACTGGAATAGAATACACCTGACTCAGAAGATGCAAGTATTTCTCTAAATTTGGATTAAAATTATACTATCTAAGAAGGACAGATTATAAGAGTCCTTATAAAAATATTTGAAATGCTTGGACTTTCATTTGAATGCATTTTTCGTTTGAATGATTTTAAGTAAATGTTAGAAAGTTTACATTTTAGGAAGATTACTCTCACAACTTTGTACTGAATAATCTGATAAATTTAAATCAGAGAAATCAATTAAAAAACTATTATAAAATTCTAAGCAAGAAATAGAGGAGCCGGTCATGCAATCTAGTTGGAATGTAGTGCACACACAAATCTGAAAGTTATTTTAAAAATAAAGACATGAGTTGGAGATAAATTAGACAATATAAATGAAAAGGAAGACAGAAAACTCGTTTCTTTTTAGGGTGAACTAAATAGATGAGGTACTTTAAGATAAATACAAGTTTGGAAATGAAATATTAAGGGGTCAAGTTGAAATATGGTGACTATTTTTTCACATTTTGAGACTCAATTTGATATGACTAGGTTACAATATATATTAAAGGTGGTTCTGGAATTCACGAGAGACACCTGGGCTGGTGAGAGAGCATTAAAGATAGATCAAAAACAATCTGGATAAGAGTACTGAGAGAGTGCTCAGCATAGAATAAAGGCCACCATCAAATTATATTCACATATATTAAATTCATTTAAAATATTTATTGAGAGAAAGCCAGAGAGAGAATGATGAATGCAATCGTTAGGTAGATTGATTTTCCTGTTAAGCATATCAGAAGGCATTGATACAGTCACTGAATTGATATGGGAGGGTTTTTTAATTCCCATACCTCTTAAGGTGCTTAAGCTCTTCTCAGGTATTAAATAAAAGGCTTAGTTTTGTCCTTTCATGTAAGATTTGGATAATCCACTTCCCATTTTGTCATGTAAGTAAGCTTCAAAAATGTCCTGTAAGCTTCAAAAATGAAGCAAAGGGGTTAAAATACATTGTTGCACTTCACCTAATATATTTGGATGAAAAGCAGGCAGAAAAGTGAAATATGACTGAAGTTCTATGTAATAATTATTCTTGTGAGAAAATGAAGTGAATCAAAATAAATAATTAGTGTGTACAGGATGTATATTTTAAAAACCCTTGACAGTCTGACTTGGTTATCTTTGACTAAAATAGATAGCAATGCTATTTGCAAGAAATGTGTTCCCTTTTCCTCCTAAAAACAATCTCATCTACATTTTCCAACTTCTCCTGCAGAGAAGTTTGATGTGCTGTATGCTTCAGCTTTGACTAATGTAGTGTGGAGGAAACTCATGCAAATTGGTTTAACCAATACTAAGCTTCTATTGTTACATAAGAAATGACAAAACTGGTGACTTAAAAAAATGCAAGTTAATTACATCATAGTTTCTGTCAGGCATGATATGATTGGATTATCTGTTCATTATCTCAACAGGATATTTAAGGTGAGGAGGAGTACTTCTAGGTTGGTGGTGGACTTATAAGCCTGCAGCTGAAGAACTGAAGTCCCCATTTTCCTTCTAGCTGTCTGTCTTCTGGGGACTACTCCATTCTTAGTCAAGTGAACCCTCAAGCTCCAAAGCCCATGTGGAAATTATGTGGTACATCAAATCTTTCACATTTGGGGTCTTTGGTTGCAGTGTCTCTGATTTCTAGATCTGGGCTTCATGCAGTTAGAGCCAGTACACCTTGGGTAACCATCCTTTTTTAAAAATCAACTGTGCTATAGAGCATAACCTAATCATAGGGATGAGATCTCTCACACTAATGAAGTATATCCATACCAGGATATATTCATACCAGGAGCCATGGTATCCTCAGAACCATCTTAGAATTCTTCCTACCACATGGATATCTCATAAAGTATCCCATAGACTTCCACTCACTCTCCCTTTCACATCTGGCTGCAGATACAGAGATCCATTAGAGGACTCTGAGGCCCTTTTAGCTACAACAACAGCAACAACAACAACAACAAATAGAAGAAGAATGAGCTCAAGGAAAAGGGCAATTATAACCAAAAGCAATCAAAGGAAAAAACAACAAAAAACAAAAAATTCAACAAGACCAAAAGGTAAAAGATAAACCAAAGGGACTATGGGGGTGGAGAGGAAGGAAGGGAGGGCAAAGAATGGGATAAGGGCAGAAAGAGCACAAGAGACTGAGGTGATGGTGCACAAGTAGAATGGTGGTAGGAATTCCCTGGGGAATACAAATGTTGTCAAATATACTTAAATTAAAATAAATGAATGAATGAATGAATGAATGAATAAAATGAATTTATTTCCTTAAAAAAAAAAAGAAGAAGACTCTGAGGACTTAAAAGATGGTGGGGCCACGAGACAGAAGCTGCATATGTACCAGAATGAACATCACCACCATCTAGTCCACCCACCTCCAAATATTCTTGCATGATCCTGAGAGGTGAACAAGAAACAAATCTTTATTGCATTAGATGTTTGGGGTTTTTTGTTACAGCTGGTAACTGATTTTGGTCAGTACAGAAATAAGTATCAAATTGAATAATATAATAATGTAGTATATCAAGATCTTGCCGTTTTCAAGTTTTTTAATCCCTTCTATTTCCCCTAATAATTAGGTAACATCTCTCATTTTCTATGTTGTAGTGGTCTTAACTTAAAAGCTATGTTTTGAAACATTAAGTAAATTTTATAAATCTTAGTACTAGGTAGACTTCAAATTGAGAACTAAGATAATTTTGATTGTAATACACATGAAACCTATGAAGAAAGAAAAATTTCTCTTAGAATTATAAAAAAAAAACTTGTCTTTGTATCTCAAAAGTAAAGTTTTAAGAATCAGATTATAGATGATATATCATATATTATATATTAGTAAAAACACATACTAATATGCAATCATTTGATTTTCTAGTGGAAGAAAAACTGTGATTGCTGGAATAAAGAGTCTGAAAGGGTTGTGATGGTATCTTGCTTAGTTCTGAGAAGTAGAGCTCTCAGAACTGGCTCTGCACCCAAGAAATCATATAGGAAAGATCTTTGTTCAGCAAGAGGTTGACATGGTGGAAGAATTGCACTGCTGGAGTCACTTGAGTGCACTCATCAAGTATATTCCCAAGCTCTTAATGGACCAACATATGTTGGGGGTTAAGAAGCAGGACAAGGACTCCATAGCACATGAGGTGAACTTGGTCAGTAAAGACTAAGAATGGGACGGTGAGAATAGAGAAAGAAGGCAAGATAGGAGTACTTCTGTGGGGGTTGGTGAGAATGGAAGATGATGCTTATTGAAGACCAACTTATTCTGACATAGAAAGACATATGTGATGTCTTTCTTATGTGATGCCTCCCTCCATATTCCAATTAGGTTAACTTCAGGGAAAAGGAGAGAAAATTTTTTTTTTTTAAAGATTTATTTATGCATACAGGCACTGGGGTACAGGCCAGAGGTGTAGGGGGGTGAGAGGATTCACCACAGAGAGAGGGGAGCAGAACAGGCAGATCAACAG
>JAGFMF010011861.1:20836688-20854568 GCA_019455555.1 Galemys pyrenaicus
CCATGTGGGTCCCCCCCTGGCCGGCAGCAGGGATCGAACTCGTGCTGCAGTGGCTGCGATTTGCTTCGTAGTGCGTTGCTTAACCCACTGCGCCACCAGAGGAGGCCTGGAGGAGAGAAAATTTAACGAAAGCAGGAGAAAAAGCTAACTTAGTTTGAATACTTAGTGGAAGTTACTGAACTTATGACTTGATAATATTAGACTTCTCACAACAAGCAAAAATAGAGGGACAAACTGATTAGTTATTCAGAGCACTAAGGGTAGGATACAGGAATGTCCAGGAGCATCCCAGGGGATCTACATGCACTGACAGAGTATCTCCACTGCAGGCAGACTCAGCTCTCTGCCCTTGTTACCCAGCCTTGCAGAGTTGACAGTGGAACTGGTGCCACGATATTCCTGCCCCATGCCACCATCAAAAATTTTTACAAGAACTCCTTTTTATTCCCTCAAATGTAACTATAGGGCATGTATTTGTTATAATTTGTCAGCCAGACAAATGTCTCATAGCATTATCTAATTACAGAGAACCAAAAAAAAAAATTCACAACTTGTCTCATTACTGACTTATAAAAGGGTTTAAAAATAGAACAAATTGTCAAAATTTATTAGCTTCCCATATGAATATGCACACAGATTTATCCTCAGAATATAATTTAAATAATCCATGAATGTGCATATCAGTGAAAAAGCTTACCAAATATTAAATTTGTGGTTCTTTGTTGCATATATTGCAAAAATCCAAAGTCTCATCTGGGGTAAATACTCTTCACACTATAAATATAGCTGCCCAACCATCATCACCCATGCTCAGAATACACAACCATACAGACACAGTAACTTAGAGAATTATTGATAGAGCCAATTCTGGTCATGGAAAATCAATACAGTTGATGTTTAATCTGCACATTTTGAGTCTTTGGATTTATACTGATACTATTGTCCCATTGGATTTCTGATTACTCTTTGAAATGATTTTAAGCAAATGCTTATCACAGGTATTAAATGAAATTTTGTATGTGCTCTAAAAGAAAAAGGAAAAAAAAAACAAAACATCCAGATACAGTTAAGGGAGTTTTAGTTACCAAATAACCTCATTATAAGAAATCCTTATCTGGATCAGGAGGTTCAAGGGAAGGATGGCAAGCAGTAGTATGCAAAGTTCAAGGTCAGAGAAACAAGAAGCATAAAAATGACTTCAAAGAACTCACTTGAAAAGACAATTTTGATAATCACTTACAACAGGAGAATAAAAAGAGTTTTAAAAAGTTGCATCTTTTCTAAACATCCAATATTCTTCAAGGAAGGCAAAAAGAATGAAATTATAGCTACCTGTGAAGAGATGGAAAATGTTTTCTAAATTGAATTTTAGTTGGAGTTAAGTAGTGGGAAATATGGCTTTTGTTTTTGTTTTGTTTTGTTTTGTTTTTAAAGGCTATCTAATTTCATAAACTATTTGGTTATTTCTTATTATAAAAGCATAATATTCCCTTATATATTGTTCCTATAAAATATGAGTACAATCAAACTACCCATTTTTTTTCAAGGTTTTAAGGCAGATTTAATGTTCTGCTCTTATCTGACAAATGCTTTTATTGAAATTGTGGTTTGTATTTCAGGTAAATACAGCACAGAGACATAGGAAAGCAATGTCACCATTAATCAATTTTTTGTTTTGCATTAGCTGGAATAAAACATTCCTGAGTGACAAGACAAAACTACACTTTATAAAAGGAAGATACAATCCAGACAGTTTTTGGTTTTTCTCTTCAAATCTTGTCAGTTTGTTCAGTTAGAAAGTCTTCCCTTAAACTAAAACAGATATGGAATCCTAGCACATATATTTGAATTGTGATAGTATAATCAAAACATGATTTCCTTCTTTTCTTCATTCACTGAGATGGGGTTTCAGACCTTTAAGTTGTTTTTCTTCCCTGATTTAATGACAAATGATTTCCTCATATTGTGTTCTTAGTTACCTTAAAAGCAGATTGACTATATGTTATATGTGATAACTAAACAGTGTAAAATCAACTTCTTCAAAAAACATTTGCCACATACAGTGCTGAGAATGGAAGACCTTTGCTTTGCTTTTCTTACTATGCCATATGAATATGTATTTGAATATCTATATATATAAATTGTTTACCACAAGTCGCCTTAGTTGTAATACAAAGCAAAGCAATAAATACAGTACAACAAACATAATAAGGTTTTTTAAAAAGAGACTATAAGAAGCTCGATAATTTATCACAATTTTTTTTTTTAAAGATTTATTTATTTATGCATACAGGCACTGGGGTACAGGCCAGAGGTGTGGGGGGGTGAGAGGATTCACCACAGAGAGCGGGGAGCAGAACAGGCAGATCAACGAAGTACACTGCTGAGGGGAGCAGCGGGCACAGCAGGAGAGGTCTGCTGCACCATGTGGGTCCCCTCGTGCTGCAGTGGCTGCGGTCTGCTTCATAGTGCGTTGCTTAACCCACTGCGCCACCAGGGAGGCCCCAATTTATCACAATTTAATTATTTGAAATAATTCATATGAATTTTTAAGTTCAGAGATAAAAAAGCCGTAAGTAGAAAACTTTGGGAGCTCAGAAAATACATTTTCATTCTGTATGTATAAGTATATAAATTAATTTCTCCAAAGAGATCATATTTCAAATACAAATTTATTAAAGGCTTATATGGATGTTATTAAATTTGAGGTTTTAAAATATTCTAAAGAATGTGAACCAGAAGAGATTGTGCAAGTTGAGACCACATTACATGAAGAAGTGCAAAATTTCATGTAGAATATTCAATTGATGTTTAAAAATTTTAAGTAAATTAAATCATATATATTTCTAACAAAGAAAATAAAATTTGAAAAATGTCACATATATAACAGACAAAAAATACTACTATATCAATGTCTTATTCGCAATGAGTATTCAGGATTAATTATTTTAAAACTAATTTAAAAAATATATATGCTTTGACTACATAAATTATATGTATAAATTTTTATGTATTTTAAAGATATGTATAGATCTTTAATTTTTTAAAAACAATCACTTAATTATAATTTAAAAAATGATTATGTGCCCATTAATTTTTTCTCTTATTCATTTTTTTTCTTCTTTTTTCTTATTCATTCTTAATGGTTAAAAATCATATGCATAGTAATGTGATGAGACAATCTTCATCACACTTCTTGGAAACCAATCAAAAGTCTCAAAAATGTTCACAAATTTTAAATGAAAATTATACTTTTAGACATTTTCTATAGGTATTCCAAAGTAGCCAGTAATCTGAAAAAAAATAAGTAAAATAAAAATTTTAATGGCAAAAATATTATAAATATGGGGAAATTTTTATTTTATAAAATATTCATAATAGCTATATTTACATCATCAACATTCAACAGGTAAAATATATACCTACAGAGAAATTGTTGACTAAATTATAACACCTCTAGTTGATAGAATAATAAGGATCCTATTGAAGTTATAATTTTGAAAACTTTAATGAAATAGGGAAAATAGTATTATCTACCAAGCTAAAAATCAAACAAAATAAAGTAAACTATAACATGTCTGAAAACATTCTTAATCACATAAAATTTTAAAATATATTGTATAATTTTTATCATTAAAAGGTAAAAAATACTAGTATCTTGTTTGCATACTTAATAAAGTTTATATTAACTTTATTAAGATACTACATGTGACTAATGGCTCTAGAACTGGTACATAGTAAACTGTGTATGACTGTCAGCTACTGTAATTAAGGGTTAAAACTTAATGAATATTAGGTTAGAAACCTAAACCTCCTTTAAAAGACATTCATAGAATGATTTCTCTGTATATGGAAAAAGTAATGATAACCAACAATTTCAATATTAAGAAAAGGCAGGTAAAATGTTTATCTCTCTGTACAGAGGTAATAAAGGAATTGAAACTGTCCACATGGCCAGTGCAATCAAACATCAGATGATGGTCTGTCCATTCTCATGTGGACAACCTGTTGACAACTATTTCTACTGGCCAAAAATAGTGACAAGAGCCACTTGGTTTATGCCACCAGCTTTTGTGTGTTTAGCTCCATCTTGATAGTTGCCAGAATATGTGCTACCAAGTGGGCTCATTGGTGACTGTCACAGGGCAGGATTCATTATTCCAAGTCCATAGAGGAAGGAAATTGTGGTGAAGGTAAAGCTGAAAAAGAGGATTCAAGTCTCTTTTAATATGAAATGGCTGATTCTGTTAATGGATTGATAAGAAAAAGAGAGAGAGACAGAGAGGGGAAGGATGTATGCTAGATATGAGTGGGTTATTTTTAGCATTTCCTCTTTTTTTTTAACCTCTTTTACTTGTTTACCAGCAAATCTGTCAGTCAGGTATATTACTTTCTTTAAACCTATATGAAAATGAAGATTCAGTGAGTTTGAATGACTCATTTTAAGTATCAGTTCATAAATGCAGGAGCTATGATTCAAGGAGACGCTCGTCTTCTTTTGAGCTTGTCATACTAGAAGTTTAGGGTTTTTCATTGTACTCATGGATTGTAAGTCAGCTACTTTGCTCACATTTTGAGGCACTTTCCACACCTCTCTATATTAAAAATAATGTGTCCAGCTTCACACTGTGATAGCAGTGTTTGAAAGAAACATAAATGTCCCTTCTAGTCTACTGTGGTATCTTTATCATTTTGTATTTTATACTAAAGGCTCCTTTCATATCCAATCTAGAAAAGCATTTCTGAAATTGCTTTCTTTTTAGAACAGAGTAAAAAGGGACATCACCGATATAGAAAGCTAGAATGGGATAGGGTCAAAAAACAATCTTCCAATAAAACAAATAAATGATGAATATCTAATTCAGCCATGTGTAATAATTTACAAACAGCTCAATTTCTTCTCTTATCACTTCAGACTTTGGTTCAAGAATACTGATGGGTATTTGCTTTTTACTCATTCAACTACAGAGACATTTCAGGAATTTCCCCAAAATGAACAGAAAGTGGCTCCAAGTTCCACTTCTTAAAAGATCACTATTAGGTAGCTATTTTTTTTACCTCCTAATCACTGAAGTTGCAATAATCTTCAGGTCCATTTTCCAATCTAAGTACCATCGCAACAAGTAATATGATAAATTATAGGACATGAATTATTTAGTTCTGCCTTGAAAAAAATATTTTGATTGATGAAAGGGGTTCTTTTTTGAAAGTAGATTAAAATTAGCACTAGTGTTTAGGAGCTTGCGAAACAGTTATTTGCATCATTTAAAATTCAGTTCCAATTTCTCCCTGCATTTCAAAATTATATGTACCGTATTTTCAAAGAGCCTATTTTTATAATCTGAGCCCATTAAGCATAAATATATAACATTTGAAGTTGATCTGTATGAACTTAATAGAAGGACAATCAAAATACTTTCAGTTGGAGTATTCTGAAGACAGTGAAAGAGGTGATTTTAGTAGCTGGAGTATTTAAAAGAATTATTTCAGTGATCAGATCTAGTCATATCACTTGTTATAAGTGAAGAAGGAATTACTATTAGAACAATTTACTTCAAACTGAAGTTCCAAATACATTCTTATGTCCAAGGGGCTCTGCAACACTGTTTTTTTTTTATATATTTATATAAAATATAATTCACTCATACTTTGCATTACCTGGTGGGTGGCCCTGCCTGTAAGCAAATGTAATAGAGAGATTTCAGCACTTACATTTCTTATAATGGAGTTGGAAGCTGAGCAAACAAACATTTTTCAATATTTTGATTTAGGAGAAAAAAGGATTAGTGTATTTGAGCTATCATTCAGAATCAGAAACTTTTAACAGCAGCAAAAACAACAATACATGGGCAGTGTCAGATAGCCATGCTGGAGATAATCCATTGTGCTGCTCCTGTGTTTATTAATATATTGCCAGTTAGCAAGTTTATTAATAAGAAGTGTAGAAATAAATATTAACCATTTTTCCAAAGAAAATCAATACCAGATATTTATTAATGCAAATTTCCATAATACTATAACATGCCAGTGAGCAGGATAGGTTTACAGAATTATCAAGTGATATCTCATTAAATAGATATTCAAGAAACTGCCAGTTTTCTGAAGTAGCAAGTCTGATTGTCCTGGACAAGCAAAGAGCATCTTAATGTTTTAAGTGGTATTTTGGCAATATACACAAGTAAGGCAGCAGTCTCTGAATGTATTAGATTTAAAGTAGAGAAACAGATTAAACATAGAATTAGAGCTGACATGCTATCCTTCCACCAACAGAATGATGGAGTAGAGACACTGGTGGTCTACATCTGGCACGTTCCTTTATTCTGAGCACCAGATTTAACCCCCCTGTGTTTCAGCTTCTACATCATTAAAGTGACAAGACATTAACTTTATTTTTAAGATCTGTTCCAATTATAACTATGTATGTACAGAGATGCCCTGGGCATCTGATATAAATACATGTGTCATATTTTTAGTTTTTCCAAATATCTAAACTCCATGATAATTTATTTTTGTCATATTCCAGCAGAATATTTTTCATATTCAAATTTGAAAAGTAGGGTAACAATTCCAGTGTTATTCTAAATAAAATGCCCAAAAGAGTTATAGCATATTTACTAATCACTGTCATCTGAGGTCTAAGTTAGAGCATCTTCTAAGCTTCTAAGAGAACATGACATGTTTAAGTACAGATATTTTAGTACAGAAGAAGTGTAGAAATAACCATTTTGTTTTCTGATAAGCTCTAAAAGAGTCTTATGTTCTATTTTCAATATATGAGCATAGTTCCCTTAAATCTGCCAAAGACAATGTGGGGACGTATGGGTGTTGGGGTATATTTAAGTGGTAGACCTGAATCACCATGTCTGTGATAATATTAACAAGATAGCTCACAATATATTTCCTTTCATATACAAAAAGTACATATAGATCATTGGCTTTTTCCTCCAAGGGACATTTGGTAATGTTTAGAACCATTGGATCTGTCACACACTGGGGACAGCATGGGAGAAGTTCTACTGGCATCCAGTGAGTAGAAGTCAGGGATGATGCTAAACATCCCACAATGTAGAGGATAGTCCCTCACAACAAAGAATATACCATCTCCAAATGACCGTAAACCAAGGCTGAGAAGACCTGCTGCAAACTATAAGTGCAAGTTCCCATTCTCTTCTGTATCGGCGATGAGGTTAATGGATATTTTCATCCACTTCTTCTCAAATCATGAACTTAAAACATTATTCAACTAGTATACTCTTTATTTTGATTTTTCTGTTGCATTCTATCAATCTCAAATATATAAAGAATTGAAAATCTTTAAAGTGTTATCTTGGGAAATTGTTTCTGTTATTTGGCAAATGTAGTAATTTCATTACAGGGTCATATAAGGGAATTATTTTTTCAAAAAGGCTTCATTTTTCATACTACTGGAAAAATAATGTCTTAACATGAAAACTCAGTTGAGGATGCCAATGCAATACTTTTGATTCCATACTTATTTATCAATGTATGGAAATGGAGAGAGCCAAGAGTGGTAGGAAAATGTATACTGGAAATGTTAGGGACTGAGAGAGACTTCATGTTTAAAATGTGTTGTTCATATTTATATTTATTTCCATGTTTATTCAACACATTTCCAATTTTTTCTTTACATTAGCCAAATGACTTTTGCTTACATTTGACTAATTTTTCATCAGCATCTCTATTTTCTAAAGAAATCCCAGATCATTATCTTGGTAAGCCATAATGGAAGCCTGTTGGTGACGCTATCATTATTCTCATAGGATTGTAGCGCCACCTACAGGATACCTTAAGCATGCCACTATTTGACCCGTAGTGCTGCTGCCAAGCATTGATTTGAGTATAGCACAAAGGAGAAATGAAGAAGTAGAAAACAAAATAAAGCAAGCCAACACACAAAACAAAATCCCAAAGGAAATACTGATATTTTACTATAGGTCTTCACATATGAACTTTACTGAAATATTATAAAGTATTTTTTTTTATTTCCAACTCCATAGGGAAAATGCTTTGAAAAACTAGATTATTTATAGATTTGGAATTTTAGTGATGAACTTAATGAGATATATACATGTTAATGTTTAATGATGAACACCTGAAATTTCTATAATGCTATATAATACAACATAACTTCAATAAACAAAATATGCATTTTTAAAAACTAATTACTACTACATTTTTAAATAAAAAATACCTTTACTTATTTTAAATGTATTGAAATGAAATCAGTGACAAATATTTAATGACACTGTGTTCTGAAAAATCAATACAAAGTTCTGTAGCTCAAATAGATATGGGATTTAAAAAAATCAAACAAATTCACAAACCACTATCAAAATAAAAACTAAACAGGAAATTGCTTTAATTTTCTCAAACACCAGTTTATTAAGTTAAGGACTTCTTACTTTTTTTAAAAGTCATAAAATTACCTATTTGTTTAATGACAACAGATACAGAATCAAGTTCATGTTCTTTCTACCATGCTCCACTTCTGTATGCATGTAGACTTTACTGGAAAACTGTTAGACACATCACCACAAAAGATTATCTGTGAGAACACTGAAGAAAGTCAAAGGTGGATTTAGACCAAGTCATCAGATATGTAGTTGTCAAGAATGAAAAATGTTGGCATTAAATTTCTACCACTATTCTCCTGTGGAAAATACATTTAATCCTGAAGACCCAGTCTTTATACCAGCTAGAGGTAAACTTTGGTAATGCACTATTGGAACCTATGTGCCAGCTTCTGATGTGCCATGTAATCACACCATTTGATGAAATGGAAGCGGACACTATTGTAGAACATTAATGGGATGTTCCTTGGTTTCTTTTTTTGTAATTTTATGTAGCATGAATTAAAAACCATGTTTGTCTGTTCCAATTTGAGAGGGAAATGTAGGACTAGAGGTATAATAGAGTGAAAACCAGCCAACCAAATTAAATCAGACCATTAAGTCTAATGAATTTTAAGAGATCAAGGGGCAATTATTACTTGAAAATAATAATATTTAATTCAACTTCAAGAAAATGTATAAAAGCAGTATTTCCTCAATTTCCCTCAGTTCCTTCTCTCTGTTCCCCACCCCGCTGTGTTTAGTTAGCAGGGGGGAGTGGCATGACAAAAGGCATGGAGTTAGTCAAGGTAAACAACCAAATAAAAATTGTATATGCTAACCATGTAGTATGTTATATAACTTAAATATCTATTTTCCCAAAATATTCCCTCTGTTAGCAGTAAAATAAAACATCAAAGTATGTCATATGGAGTCTTCTAAGAATCGAGGTGAAATAATTCTCATAAAGTTTGACCCTGAGGAATTTATAGTTACCTATGACCTGAAAGTGACATGCTGGCTCTTAGGAATAATGTCATGAAAATAATTTATGAACCTAGTGGCTTTCATGGGTGATATCAGTCTTGAAATTCATGGGAGAAACCTTGTCCTTGCTCTGTTCATTGTGCTGAATTAAGGCATCTATGGGATATTACATTACTCAGTGTAGGAGATTCTGAATTGCCACCAAGCAAGTAGGTTGTTAGTAGAATGATGGCCTCATCTTTATGATGTATCACTATGTATATTTTAAATCTTACTAACATATACAATATATTAGACCATTAAATAAAGTCATCTTCCAACTTTGCAAAATTGTTGAGCCACTATCTAGGTTATAAGGTAAATATGACAAAATACGTATTTGATATAACATACTAATATAATACTTTTACTATATAATTTTATAATACCAAACAGGAATTTACTTCTCTTCACTTTAAATTGATTTCAGAATTAGAATTATCTACCTAATAAATAGTGGAAAAATATAAAGTATAGTATACATTTTCTTTAAATGTTATTTAAAGTTGTATATATCTAAACTTTTATATGATCCTGGAAGGACTGTTTAATAAATGAACAGTTCAAAACATTCTGTGATTTGAAAAAGCAAAGTCTCTTTTAAAAGGGAAATATAAATCAAGAAGAAAATCAACACAAAAGAAGAATGTATTCAGTCTTTGCTTGGGATCAAATTGCATTTTTCACATAGTTTAAACAAAATTCACAGAGAGTAAGATGCCAAGTTGATGCATGACTTGGAATATATTGGAAGTTATAAATTCTGGAGCACTGTTGAAAGGAAAAAGAAAATGTTAAAATTTTTATGTAAATGGAAATGCTTTATTATCATTTAATAGCTTAGCCTAGAATGTGCATCTTAATAAAAATAAGTATGCTTCAATCATTTTTCTGGATATCTTCCTTAAGATTTAAAAACTCCATTTATGTATTATTTTACTAAAATATATTATCTGTAATTCATTCCTTGAAAAATGTATTTTCAAATATCTCTTTGGTAAACATGCTGAACTATAAATTACTTTAAATAAAACAACAGGAGAAGCTCTTATTCACTGAGTAATGAAATCACTTTCCATTAAAATGATTTTATTTCTATCAATATAAATAAAATATAGCATAAACTGGAGGAGCATGTTTTATGGACAGAGTTTAAATCTTGGCTATGCTACCTATTAATGGGTAACTATAGAGAATTATTTATCCTCCTTGAGTCTCAATTTCCTCATTTGAAATCATAGTGATAATAGGGGTCTCCCTGGTGGCGCAATGGGTTAAGCAACGCATTATGAAGCAAACCACAGCCACTGAAGCGTGAGTTCAATCCTTGCCACCACTGGCCAGGGAGGGGACCCACATGGCACAGCAGACCTCTCCTGCCTCACCTGCTGCTCCCCTCAGCAGTGTGTTTCAGTCAGTCTGCCTGTTCTGTTCCAGGTTCTGTATCTGGTGAGTCCTCTCACCTCCCTGGACTCTGGCCTGTATGATAGTGATAATAATAACAATAACTACCTTGTAGAATAATTTTGTGTATTAGATGAAAAACAAGTATGTATATGTGGAATATAGAGAAACCAAGCTAAGGGCCAGATAAAGACAAGCTTAAAACTAACCCTTGAAAGCTGACTATGGAACTAAAGTGTACAAAGGGTGTGTGGGGGAGGATGAGAACAAAGAGAGAAGGGAGTACAGTGGACTGTGATGGGTACTACGATTGATTTGGTGATGGGTGCACTACAATGGTGATTGATACCTGAGGGGGAGGGGGAATCCAATACTTCCAAAATAAATAGCAACACTATCACCGCTAAGGCCTGAGTTCTATCCTGACCAGGGAGCTAACCCACATGGTGGAGTAAACCTCTTCTGTCTTTCTCACTCTTCCCCTCAGCAGTGTGTTTCAGGCTACCTGTTCTGCTCCCCACTCTGTCTCTGGTGAATCCTCTATACCTCTGGCTTACACCACAGTTCTTCTATGCAAAAATAAATAAAATCTTTAAAAATTTATATAGTAAGCCACTATCACTTCAATTAAAAAAATAATTTCATATAGAAAGGTCACCAGAAATGACTATTTATTTACATTTTTAAAAGCTATAGATAGCTAAATAGCTTTGATTTACATTTTTAAATTTACTCATGTTGAGAAGTAGATTCATAAAAGACTAATTGTGATGGTCACTTTTCAGTATCAAGTTAAGGAAACCTTTAAGTGCCCACAGGTTATCTTTGCCTCTCTACTGGGTGTGTCCAGGGGGTTGTTTCTGGGAAAGATTAGCATTTGTCTTCCTAGACTGAGTAAGAGGAAGCTCCTGACAGATTGAGATGGGATACCAGTCTTTTCTAGCCTAAGAAGGAGACCAGGAAAATTCCTTCTTTCAGGGCTTGGGTCTGTTCAATTTTTAGACAGACCCAAAAACTCAAAGGTTTTCAAGCCTTTGAGCTTGGACTGGCTACACTATTGCTCTCTTGGGTCTCTAATTTGTTGACTGAAGATCTTAGAATTTCTCATAGCTCATAGTCATTTCATTATAATAAATTTCTTTCTAAGTATATGCTTATATCCCAGTGAATCTTTGTCTCTGAGAATTCTGAGAAATATAATAATAATAATAATAATAATAATTGTTAGCATTGTTTCTTCTACTAGATGCTACCCAAATGCTTTGTATTTATTATATTAACCTAATTTATTAATAGTGTATTACAGTATTAATCTGTTATAATCTTCATAAGGAAACTATAATAGACATTATTATAATTGCTATTTTAAAGATTAAAAAGACTGACAAGAGCAGTGGAGGGGCAGGTTCAAGATTCTTATTCATTCCAATTACCCTCTTACTACTTTCAAGAACCCTTTTATCCCTGCTCTATTCTCCATAGTAAATCAAAAATGAACTGGGTGGGGACAATAATGGAAGGAGAGAGATCATTACAAGGTTCTTGACAGCCATCCCAGAGATGATGGCGACTGGGGTTGAGCACACTGTAATTATATATTGAAGGTTTGGTGTAAGTGCCTAACACAGCCATGGATATGTATCCCGTCAAAATAAAAATAACACTTAAATTTTTGGAGTTAACTTGTTTCCTAAACTATCCTCTCCATACAACTAGCTTGGTTATAATTCACTCATTATGATTTTTGTTCATTTTCTATATCTTTTAATGCATTTGAAATTTTATAAATTCATTAAACATAAACATACATATTCCATTTGAAATTTTATACACACACACATATGAAGAGAAAGAGCATTGTTTATGTTGGTACATATATTTTACTTAGAGGGGCTATAGTTATCAAATACTCAGGGACTGTTCTCACGTAAGCTTAATAGTATGGGTTTACAGGGCCTCCCTGGTGGCGCAGTGGGTTAAGCAACGCACTATGAAGCGAACAGCAGCCACTGCAGCACGAGTTCGATCCCTGCCTCCGGCCAGGGAGGGGACCCACATGGCACAGCAGACCTCTCCTGCTGTGCCCGCTGCTGCCCTCAGCAGTGTACTTCTGTTGATCTGCCTGCTCTGTTCCCCACTCTCTGTGGTGAATCCTCTCACCCCCCCACACCTCTGGCCTGTACCCCAGTGCTTGTATGCATAAATAAAGAAATCTTTAAAAAAATTAAAAAAAAATAGTATGGGTTTACAGAGTCACATCTGAGTCACGAGGGTATAGTT
This sequence comes from Galemys pyrenaicus, assembly GCA_019455555.1. NCBI lineage: Eukaryota > Metazoa > Chordata > Mammalia > Eulipotyphla > Talpidae > Galemys > Galemys pyrenaicus. The sequence goes on from JAGFMF010011861.1 coordinate 20,849,750, forward strand.
CAGACACATGAACCCCACTGAAACCAAGGAATTGAATGGAACATTGATTGCTAGGAATAACAATTGCTGGTAGCTTCTAAAGTAGAGCAGATACTGAGTGTCCGTGATACATGACATTTAATAAGACAGGAAGACAGGGAGAGGAGAAGGTGTGCATAGAAATAGGAGTATTGGAACAATAAATCAGGAGTTCTAATCTCAGCATTCTGAGTTTGAAAAGCTTTTATGGTCCTGTAACACTTCTAAGCAGAGAGGCTGACTATATGATTTCATATAAGAATTTGAAACTCAAGGGAGAGTTTAATACTAAAGATATAAATTTCAGAGTTATCAGCTTATGGATGATATTTAAACCCATGAGACTAGAAGCCATCAGACAAGAGTTTTTAATAAACAACAGAAGGCAGTTCAGAACCAAGTGATTCCAACAATTGAAGCTTTTAAATAGGAGGCAATATTAGCAAAGGACACTGAAAAGGAGTGGATAGAGAGGTCAGAGGTAAGTCAGGAAAAAGTAGTATTTCAAAAGCCAAGAGAAGAATGTTATTTCAAGGAGAGAGAGTTCTGTGGGAAATACTGCTGAGGGAGCAAGAAAGATGAAGCATGAGAAGTGACAGTTGGCAAGAATGAGGCTGAGAGTAAGCCAAAGAAGTACTTCAGCAGAGGAAATTGGAAGAAAGTCTCATTGAAGTAGGTAGTAAAGCATAGGAAAAGCAGACAAGAAGTGGAAACAGTGAAGCTAATCAAGCTTATAATTAAAATATGCATATTACTGGTAATATTTAATGACAATCCAAATCCCTTTCCATTAAAGATCTTAAAATTTTCTGGCAGGAGAGTATTAATTGCAACATTGGTGTGCGTGTGTGTGTGTAATTATGTCTAATTATTCTTTTGTGAAATATTAGCCATCTATCTGTTTGATGCCTCCAAAATCACTACAGCTTTGGTGATTCACCACGGGATTCACAAGGCTCAGCATATAGCCAGTTATGTCTATTTGTTACAGTGAAATGGTGCAGAACAATACAAGCAAAGGAAAAAGCATGGGGCAAAGTCCAGAGGAAACTAGGTATACATTTCCAATAGTCCTATTCTAACTGAATCACACAGGAAATGCTTGAGGCCTACAGTTTCAAATTATGACTACATAGATGAAAAGTCAACCAAAGACACTCAATAGAAATTCATTACCAGAGGCTTTTCTAGGGACTGGCCACGTAGGCAATCTCTGCCTAGCATATACCAAACTTTCAGACTTGTAGAAAAAAGCAGGTGTTCAGCATAAACCACATTGTTTGTACAAATAGATTCAGCTTGGGATTGATGAGTATCCTTCCAAATCTCAGTTCCCAGACATCAGCCAAGGACCAACTTTTTACAGCAAGACTTTCCAAGGATAGTAATCTTAGACCTACTATATTAACTCTTTTTGCACACCGTCTTTTATAAACTGAATATATCTATACTCCCTAACACCACATATATTGAAGATTTAGTATCCATTGTGATGACATTTGGGGGAAGAGGAAGGCCTGTCAGGTAATTAGATTTAGATAAAGTCATAAGGTGTGACCCTCAAATGGGATTAGTGTCCTTAAAGAAGAGAAAGAAAGAAATCTCTCTCTCCACACACTTGTAGGAAAAGCCCTGTAAGCACACAGCAGGAAGGACATTGTCTGCAAACCAAGAAGGTCTCATTAGAACCTGACTTCTTGATTCCAAAACTGTGAGACCTAAAGGCCCATTGATTAATCTACTCAGCCCATGGGATTTTGTTACAGCAACTCAAGCATCCAAAGTGGATTACCTCTTCTCGGTCTCAACACTATTTAGCAGTATTCTGGCTTCAGGGAATACCCATCAGAGAGACTGAAGAGGGAGAAAGTTGAGTGAGCGGACATGATGTCAAATTTCAACCAAATTATCAGTGTATCTGGCAACTTAGCCCCAGACCCAGATATTGATCTGTGAGCCAGACACATGGCTCTGGCTCAAAGAAAAACTGCAAAAACAGAGAGGGTCAGAACTTAAGGCAAATAGAACACCAAACACAAACATTATTTTACAGGATGAATTAACACGTTATTCCTGCCTTTTACCACCATACAAGTTTTTCCAATTGTTAGAAATAAAGTCAACTGCACCCAGAAGATAGAAGGCCAAAAGCAGTAAGACTGAAGTGTTATCCACACACAGACTTGTTCTGTTCTAGAACTCACTCTGGTTTCTGTCAAAGGAGGAGTCTGTTGTAGTTATTTATTGCTGTGTAACAAAAGGCTCCAGAGTATATCCATATCCTGTCATAGCCTTGACAAGACACTAAGAGAACTAGCTAGCAAGTAGAAAATACTCTATTTACGAATGTCAAAGGAAAATGAAGAGAATCCTTTTTTATTATTTGCAAATAAGCAGTTTGTCTATGAATAGGCCATATGTAAAAGGTAAGGCATCTGAGTTAAAACATCATCCTAATAAGCCTTACATAGGCACCATTTTAATACTTTTAATAATTACTGGATGACAGTAATTAATAATACCCTGCATTTCTCAATGCTAATGTACTTCATAGAGTTTGTCTGAAAATGCATGAAAGCTGGGAGCATTTGTCCTCTTAAGAGGGACTTGTCTCTTCTCTTCTGAAATTGGGGAGTGGAGGCAATTGTTGTTCTCAGACTGTAAAGTACAGACCCACGGCAATGACTCTGACTCAAACCATTTCAATTTCGATCCTAAGACAGATTTCAAGCTCGAGTTTTATAGCAGGAGTGCTGTGCACTGTTTTACATAAACAAGGGATGCCATGTGTGGCAGAATCTTTAATCTCCAAGCTTAACTTTAATAACTTCCATAGATTGTCCTTCTCTTAGACTCCTACTCACCAAGAAGGCTGCATAGCAGATGTTTCACCTATGGATATTCAGTAGAGTTAATAAGAGAGATCAACAGTTGCTGATTTGACTTCATCCTTTCCGGATTCAGAAAATATCGCCACTTTACTTGCATCATCTTGCTCCAGAGCTACCTGGCTGTGGTGCCAGACCTGCCTAGTGAACCCACTACAAAGCCTCCGCACATCACGTTCAGATTCAAGCCCCTGACCTCAGTCCATATGGCTGGAATCAAGTTGTTATGGTTGCCAAAAGCATCTCCCACAGTGATCAAGTTACCCCTCTCACAGACACCTGCCAGCTTCCAGCCTTCAGTGAAAAATCAAGAAAAATATAAAAGGAAGATGAGGATGAGTTTAGATTTTTAAGATCTCTCCTGCCCACATACCCTTCTTCTGATTAGAACTAAATTACCCAATTAATGAGGACTCTGGTCATTTTCAGTGACATCAACTAGCCTCTGAGACAATTATGTGAGAAAGGTTTCCTAACATTTTAGGGACAGTATTGCTCCTCCTTTGTTTTGTGTTTTGGTTTAAAATCTATAGAGGAGACTGTTGGTTTTCTGTCAGTACCAGAGATGAGTTTTATAGCAAATTATAGCGAATTAAAAACAAATGCCCAGTTAAACAAGAATTTTTGATGAACAAGAGAACATTTTCCTTGGAGCAGGAAGTCTCATGCAATACTTAAGACATGCTAATAATAAAAATTGCTCTTTTTCAGGAATTTAAATTTAACTGGGCATTATTTATCAGTAATCTGAGTTTTCCATGTCTTTATTTATGTACTATACTTCTACAATGAAAACTAGAAGTCTCATAGGTGTTAGGTTGGGAACAAGCCAGCATGTTCCCAGGGACATGCTGAAGGATGAGTCGTGGAGCAGGTTTGCAAGGCAAGACTCTGCTGCTCAGTGAGCAGCCCTCTTGCTATTTATTAGCAGTAATAAACAAGCATGATTGATTATGTGACAATGACAGGAGGAGCAGGGTCCAGGGGAGACAGAAGGGTAATCAACTTTATGAGGACCAGGAGGGGATATAGCAGTCATATATACAGGGAGGACTTCCCCTGTGGATACTTGCTGTAATTTCTGAGCCACTCCTAGATCACCCCCAGACTATGGCCACACAATCAGTCAACAGCTACCTAGGTGTCCCTGGTTGCCTCATGATGTGGCCCACAGTCTTAAGGCAGTCATGCCGGAGTACCTTATCCAAGTCCTATGCAACACACAAGTGCACAGAGAGGACACACACACAGGTGCAGAGGCCCCAAATGGTAGAAAGGCCACAGGAATACTATAAAAAAAAAATAACCAAATGGAAGAAACCTTTTAAATAACAGAGTTATCATGTGACAAAATACTTATAAACAAAAATAAATATGTTAATTAAATTATCTTTCTACTCTCAATGAAAAACTACAGTGTTGATTTGAATGTAAAAGGCAAGTCAGTGACTGACGCTTTACAAAACTTCAAGAAATGAAGCAATCAATTAAAGAGAAATGGCTCCTTGTTTACTCTAAAATAACAGAAGGAATCATAATAAGTAAAGCAGGTTATAGAAAAACAGTATGGTTGCTGGATATTTCTAAAATGCATATCAGTGATTTAAAAAGTCAGACTGAACATTCATTAGTCATCTCAGTAATGTCACATGCTGTAAAAAGAGAACAAATCTTAAACAATAACCCCAATATCTATACTACATTATAGTGCATTAAAGTTATTAAAATACCCTCTGCTCAATGGCCAACAGGCATATGAAAAAATGTTCTCTTGTCATCAGAGAAATGCAAATCAAAACCACTATGAGATACCACTCACACCACTGAGAATGGCACATATCAAAAAAAGTAGCAACAACAAATGTTGGTGAGGATGTGGAGAAAAAGGAACTCTCTTACACTGCTGGTGGGAA
>JAGFMF010011861.1:20854618-20887204 GCA_019455555.1 Galemys pyrenaicus
CTGATTCAAAAGAATACCTGCACCCCTATGTTTATAGCAGCACTCTTTAAAATAGGTAAGACCTGGAAACAACCTAAATGCCCAAAAACAGATGAGTGGGTTGGGAAGCTATGGTACATATACATGATGGAATATTACTCAGCAATCAAAACAGAAAAACTAGACACATTCATAGCAACATGGATGGAACTGAAAGGGATCATGCTCAGCAAAATAAGTCAGAAGGCTAAAGAAAAATACCAGATGGTTCCTCCCCGAGGGGGAATATAAAGGAACCAAATAAGGATCCAGGAAAGGAATAAGAAATAATAATAATAACAATAAAGACACAAAAACCAAAATTGAAGACAAGGACAGACTGGGGACACTTGGTGGGGTGGGGGAAGAGGGAGGGTTGAGGGAAGATGGGAGCATGGGAACTGAGGTGATGGTGCACTGGTGAGATGGTGATGGGGAATACATGGGGATTATAATTGATGTCAAATATATAAAAATTAAAGGGAAAAATAGAATAAAAAAATAAGTATAAAAAAAAGAATAAGAAACCAAAAAAAAAATAATACTCTTTGCTCCTTATAGCTAAATGAAACAATAGTAGGTTACTGTATATGTTTTATATATTATGTGTGTATGTGTAGGTATGTACATATACATTTGTGCATGTATTTATATTGATATGGATGGAGAAATATGTGTGTATAGGCACATATATGTATAGACACACACACACAGGGTCACTTACCAGAAGCAAAAGGGGCAACATTTTATCATAAATTTTACATATGGGCCTATGTTTAATCTTGCTTAATGTAATAGAAACAATAGGAATAACTTCATTTTAGCTTTAAAATAAATATAATTTTGTATTTAAGTCTGCCCTTTAAATATTTATATATTTAATCAATTTTCAGTATTTTCTATGTTCAAATCACTATGGATACCTGCCTAAGAAATATTAAGTTGATAATGCATCTTCCCTTCTGCATCTTCCCTTCCTCTTTTCCTCTTTTTACTTTCTAACTATTTTACAGGATATTGCTTTTATCTCTTTTACTAAACTTACCCATTTCTTGGAGAGCATGTATTACTGTGGAAATAGTAAAAAGAACTCATTTGAAACAAGAGTCATGCACAGACCTATAAGAATAGCTGTATTAAAAAGGTGTGTAAAACAAATTAATAATATCAATAGCAAAGTAAGTTAAGCTTCATCCTAAATAAAAAATACATACCCTTAGAGGCAACCATCTGAAAGCAACAATCATGACAACAAAACTATTCTGTTAAGTCTTCAGAGGTCAGTTAGAACACATTGTTTGGCTAATTTGCATTTTTACTGTGGACTAAAACATATAAATCCAATTTTATTATGAAAATATTCTCTAACTCTAACTTTTTGACCTCGACTTGATTTTCCCTATAACCAGAATGAATTAGAGAATTTTTGATTTTATATGAGAGAGATACTTTCACAAATATTAATTATAATGATTTTTATAATCCTATGTGTAAGATTGATTGAAAGGACTGCCTATTAGTAATCTTTTCCTGGCTAAAATAAAGAAATTTCTTGTCTTTGTTTTTTAGGGAGTAACTTTCACTTGATTTTTATTTTTTTTTAATTTTTTTACTTATTTTTCTTACAATGTTTGCTTTCTTTTCTAGGAACTTTATCACTTTAAATATACCTCTTGGCTTTTGAAGGATTCCTTTTCCTTACTTCTGTTGCCCTCACCATGTAGCTATGAGGTGACAAGCTATTTCATACGCAGTTAATCTTGAGAGGAAAAGCTGTAGATAAGTAGGTGTTGCCTTGAGTACTAAGACTTCAGAAAAATTACAATTTCACTGATGGAGATAAGGTACAAGAGGAGGTGATATTTAACTAAGTGATAATTTATTTTGTTGAAAATTCAAAACCCCATTAGAGAGTTTCATACAGTTTCACACTCCTAATGATCTTAACTCTTTGTGCTGAAGGGGAAAAGTTCCTAGTTAGGTATTTGACAGTAGAGTGCTGAAAGGTCATTTGTCAGCAGGGTCACTAAGCAAGCGGTAGAACCTGTTAGGAAAGCTTGATACTGCCAGTCCCACATTACTGCTGTCTGAAATCCCACAGGCAACTAACAAAGGCAATCAGGCAAATTCTGATTTAGCTGAGATCCACCCTTTCAATATTTTGAAGCATGCATAAGTGCTGTCAAAGTGTCTGCATATACTCTGTGTTTAAAGATGAGAGGAGATGCTACTGGCAATGACCTCTAGCTCCTGCAGAGAACTTAGATTTAAGGCTGACCCACCTTCCTACTAAAGCTTTGCCAGGAGGAAGGTTATTGAAAAAGGTGCAGATTGATGTTCAAAGTCTACTGTTTAACTACACATTACCTAAATCTCTGCATCTATTCTACCCATGTATCCTCATGTTCATTAAGTTACAGGTCAGAGAAGACAGGTTACCTCTCCTGTCCTTTCAACTTCAGAGCTCTTTATATGCCATCTTATATGTTTTAATGTATTTTAGCTTAAGTGTAAAGTCAAAATTAAGTTGCAAAATGTGATTGCTGAGAGTAGTTTTTCTTTCCTTTTAATACTGCTTTCTATTGCCAAATATTTCATAAAGGGGTGAGAGAGTGTGCATGTGCATGCATAATGTACTGACCATATTTTCTGGGTTGAAAAGCAAAAACAATGAAATATTATGAACTTATGATGCCTATAAGTTTGAAAATTTACATGAGGTAGACAATGACTTTGACAGCCATAAATTAGAAGTTCACTGAAAAAGACAAAGGAATATGAGAAAACTATATTCAGATAAAATTGATTACTTAAAAGTCTTCCTATAGAAAAAAATCCCAAGTCTAGGGTTGTGCAATGATGAAATAAAAATTTTTTCAATAAATTGTGAAAGAATTACAATTCGCATGAAAAAAGTAAGGGGTGCATGAATTTTGACTCTTATCTCCTATCATATACAAATATTAACTTTAATATTAAGAATAAATTTATAAAATTCTTAGAATAATATAGAACAGAGTACCTTTCTGTAATAAGGTTGGATAAAGATTTCTTACTTACAAACCATAAAAAAGAAATAATCAACAAATCAGCTTCCATAAGTTATGTTTAGATGTTCTTCAAAATATACTGTTAGAAAATACAAATGTATGTAATGAGTTGAGCTATATATTTACACAACATCTATCTGATTAAAAACTTCTATACAGAACACATAAAGAATTCTTACACATCAATAATAAGATATTATTTTAAAAACAAATTTGAGTAAATACTTTACAAATAATATATTTAAATAAATAAGCACATATGAGTAACTGTTTAATATTATCAGTCAAGACAATGAGAATTAACACTGAAAAAAGATTCCACTAGATAGCCAATAGAACATTTAAATTTAAACAAAGATGTACTAATTGTTGGCAAGGATGTGAAACAACTTAAACACATTGGTGATAGTGGGAATATAACATATAACAGATCTTTTGGGAAAGAGTTTGACTATTTTTCTTGAGACAGAAATATAAATATCCACCTACGATATAATCATTCACTCTACTCCAGAGAGTCTTCAAGAGAAATGAAACATGTGATCACAAAAACAGTATTGTATGAAAATGCTTGTGGTATCTCTACTCATAATAGATCCAAATGGGATCTAAACAAAATATTCATTTACTTTTGAACTGAAAAACAAATTTAAAAATGTACCATTAAGCTATATAAAGAATGAGTTACTTATACAACAACATGGGTAAATCTCCAAAATATTTTGCTAAAAGAAACAAGCCAGAAAAATACTGCATTCTTTCAAAGGATTAAATGTTTGTGTTCTTCCCAAAATACCTATATTAAAATTCTACTCCCAATGTGTTTGTATTAGGAGGTAGTGTCTTTGAGAGGTAACTTGGTCATGAGAGTGGAGTCCTGCTGAATGGGACTAGTCCCTTTACAGATAAGGCCCCAACGGGCTCTCATATCCTTTCTCTATCATATAAGGATACATGGGAAAATCGTGGTCACCCTGAAAAAGAACTCTTCAGAACCCAACTAAGCTGGTACCCTGATCAGACCTACAGCCTCAAAACTGTAGGACATAAATTTCTGTTTCTTATAAACTTCCCAGCCTGTGATATTCCATTACAATAGCCAGAACTAAGATGATACTACATTTTCATAGAATTCTACAAGGCAAAACTGTTGATAGAAAGCAAGATCCCAGGACTCGAAGGAGATAAGGCTGGATAGGAACACAGTTCTGGATGAGCTGCATCTGCCAAATACTAATTAGAGTGATGATTATATAACTATATGAATTTGTCATCTTTTAACATACTTTAATTTGAGGAATTCTGCTATATGTACACGTTTATTGCTGCAGCTTACTATAAAAAAACTACACGGTCATTACAAAATTTTTTTCTAGTAATTAAAATATGTATCAAAGAAAGATATATAAACAAATTATCCAAAACATAGTTCTTTCATGCAGAATAAAGTGACAGTATATTCTCTATTAACTTTCACTGAATTTTATCATCTATGTACCACATTATTGGAAAATAAGATTGCTTCTACTTACTTGATAAGTCAAAGATAACTGATCAAAAGCAGAACAACTATATCCAAAAAAATCATAAAGTGATTTTCAGAAACACAACTTTTCTTAATTTAAATCTCTCATATCTATGGTATAGTCTGAAGCAGAGCTGAGAAAACAGACCTAGAGGATATGGAAAAGCTATAGAACAATGATTCAAAGATGCCCCAAACCCACTGAAAAGGATTATATCATTATGGTTGCCTGATTCTAGATACAAGGATGGGAAGTTCCTGTTACGTATCATAATAATAATGCTTTAAAACAGTGCTATTTCATCAGTTGGCCATTTAACATAACCTCCATAAAGATCAGAATAAACACGTTTTATAAATCAGATCTTCAAGACAATAGTTGTTACTTTGATGAATATTTCATAGAAATGGAGTTTGACATGTCAATAAAATGAAAATGACAACATTTACTTTCATGGCTTATGAAATTCCAAGGATTCTCTCCAATGTACAGAAAAAGAAAATTCAGTTAAATCTTTCATTTCAAAGATCAAACATCTAGTAAATGCTATACTCCAGGAATGCTTTCTGAAAGTATATGGAGAAAAGACATCTTTAAATACAAAATAATTTTAAAGTTTATATTAAAACCTGTACTTTACTCTTTAGGTCTTTCTCAGAAAAATATTTGAGAAAATGAGTAATAGCATGTCAGCTTTTCAGATAAACCAATCTTTGCTGGATTTCCATTTCAGCTACTTCTTATCTGTAATCTTTGGAAAGGTAGTATGAATTCAATCAACTTTTCTGTAAAACAGGTAAAAACTCCTACTTTGCAATGCTGTTGGAATGAATAGATATTTAATACGTGGTCTTTAAAATTGTTAGATACTACATTTACTTCTTAATCTAGATACCTATTTAGTACAAATCTCTACCCACTACAAATTGAAATAACAAATAACAGGCAGAAAGAGTGTAAGATCAAATAAGATCTATATAGTAAAGCAATGAAAGAAATGATAATCAGATGCAATGAACAAAATGAAACTAATATTTCATGCATGCTTAAAACTATCACATATAATGTATGCCAAAAATGATGGTGGATCAGAACTCATTGAAAAAATTATATTTCATTCCCAATGCTCTGCTTGGTCAGAAATGAGTCTTGTATAAAAATGTGACAGAAATCTATAGAGGCTCATTTTCCTTATATTTCCAATTAAGTTGTTACTGAACAGTCAGAAAAAAAAAAAACTCAATATTAAACACCACCACTAGGAACAAAATGAAGAAGTATACAAACCAAATTTCACTGTAATTTAATTACTTGTATTATGCATAGAGATGCATATTTGCTTCATATGATTCAACATCAGAACCAAAACAGAGAAGTTATAAATAAATAGCAAGTAGGAACTGAAAAACCAAAAAGGAGGAAGAGTAGATGGGGAAGAACTTCAAGTATAACTTTAAAATATTCTTACATAATATTGGGTTAAGCAGAATATTAACAATAATATTTCTTGTGATATATAAAATATGGCCAAAAATGCAAAATCTTATTGGATGTAATTAAAATAATAGCAAATAATGAATACATTATTTAAAATGATTTTATTACTAAACATGAGAGAAGTTACCCACTAAATCTTCAAATGAGATTAAAGGAAAAATAAAAATCAATCTCAATGAAATGAGGAAGTATTTATTGAAATAAGTACTGAACAAATATTTTTTTAAATGTTAACCATTACAAAATGTATGTGCTAATATCAATTTTTATTGGAAAAGTGAATAAAATCTTAGACAAGTATAATTAAGAAGAGAGGAACCAAAAACAGGACAGATAACATAAAAAATGCAAAGCAAGTTTAATAAAGTATGAATATATTTTAACATGAATAATTCTAAAATCTCAAACATGAATTATGAAAAGATAAAAATTACTAAAATTCTTAAGGAATGGAAATGATGAATATGGTAAAAACCACATATGAAATTCAGCAAAATGAATTTTTACTCTCAAATTATTTTTTTCAACATGAAGTATCCATTAGTGTTTGCCATTATTTCTAGTTCTCCTTTTCCTTCCATAAACATTAGATGTTTTATGTATTAATTTATTCATTTAAGGAAAAAAACAACAACAAAACCCAGGCAGTTGTGTTTTTATAATCTGTACCATAACATAAAAATATATAAGAAATTCCTTTTAGAACTACACTATCCCAGCTATCCTACCAAATAATAATTACACATTGAAAACATCACTATTTAAATACATAAGCTAAAATACAGATTGTCAAAGTGGATAATGAAATAAGATCCAATTATTCATTGGATAATAACAATTGGATCCAATTGTATAATAATCAGATTCATAGATAAGGCAGAAAGAAGGAAACATGAAAATGCAACAATCCACAAAATTGAAAATAAGAAAACAATAGAGAAAATCAACAAACAAAAGTTGCACTTTGAAAGGATCAGTAAAATTGATAAACTTCTAGTCAGGCTAGTCAAGATGAAAAAAAAAATATATCACACGGAAGAAGGGCTATCACAGCCAATGTCATGATTCTTGAAAAATGTTAAGGCCAGAGATATAATTTAAAAATGGAAATGAAAAATCACATACGTTTCAAACTTACTAAAGAAACAGATAACCTTAATAGCCCTGTATCTATTATAGAAACTAAATTAGTCATTTAAAATCTATAAATAAAGTGGTAGGTACAGATATAACACTATGAATTCTATGGAGTATTTTGAGAATAGTAGATTTTTTTATCAGAATATAGAAGAGGGGAATTAATTTCTCTCAGTTAACATCTTTTTTTAAACAATGTCTTTCACAAACCAAGTATTCTTATCTTTTAAAAATTTTTTAAAAGATTTATTTATTTATACATACAAGAATTGCAGTACAGGCCAGAGGTGTGAGGGATAAGAGGATTTACCAGAGACAGAGTGGGAAACAGAACAAGTAGATCTACTGAAATACACTGCTGAGGGGAGTATCAGGTGAAACAGGAGAGGTCTGCTGCTCCAGGTGGGTCCCCTCCCTGGCAGGGAATTGAACTCTTGCTGCAGAGGCTGTAGATAGCTTCATAGTCTGCAAATTAACCCCTTGCGCTACCAGAGAGGCCCCATTCTTACCATTTTTTAAACATTTTTTTAAATTAAAGTAGCACTATATTTTAACAACATAGAAATTTCAGGTGTGCATCATTAAAATTAAATCTTTTTGCTTTTAATAAAGTTCATTCTAAATTTTCTTTTTTCATTGACTGTTTTTAATGTTATATCTCAAAATTTATCTCAGCACCAAACTGAAGGTCACATAGATTTCTTCTACAAGTTAATTTTGAATTTCACGTATGTTATATAATCAATTTTGAGTCTATTTTTGTGTAAGTTGTAAAATTCATGTCTAATATTTGACTGAGTTAACCAGAATATTTTTCCAAATTCTATCAATAGAATGAATATATATGACTATTACATATTTTTAAAACAGTTATTAAAATTGCTCTCAAATTATTTTTTCTTTCAACATGAAGTAGATATCAATGTTGTTTACTATTATTTCCAGCTCTCCTTTTTCTTCCATATGAGGATTATACTTTTAAAATATATTGAGTTATAGAGAATATGACTTTCTTTGATCAAAGCATGTGAGTTGACTTAGTGAGTGTCACTTGTATATGAGAAAATTTTCAAGTCAGTGTGACGTGCTTGGCTGGCCAGCAAGATCCAGATTTTGCAGTTTTAGGAGGATGCAGCCTCTTGTTCTCCCTCATTAGATTTTCCCTATGACATCAGTTGTCTTAAAAGACCTGGATTTTACTTAAATGAGAAATGTTAATTATCTTTATACACTGATTTTTCTTTTAATAATTGCTTTTGTTTCGCTTAAGTTTTTTTGTTTTCTACTTACAGTAGTTTAATCTAGTTGAATCTTACTAAAATGGTATCAATAAAATACTAAAGCATGGTACCATGGAGATCTCCGTCCTCTAGGAAATTATAGAGTAACAAGCTATTTCTAACCTGGGAAAGCAGATTCATCTGTCAGGTAGGATGTTACAGATTAGAAAAATCGTAACAATCAAAGCATCATGCCAAACTCAAATGCAGTTAAAACCAAACCCACACGTAACTGTATTATAGAAATATCAAGTAGTAGTCAACTAAGCCCAAGTACACTGGTAAGACATCCTTTCATTTAAGAGCAAGATAAATTATAATGAAAACTATGGTTATGAGATATGAAGGCAGTATCTGGAGATCTGCTTGCCTGATCTTTACAGCTGCAGAAGATGTATCTCCTGGGTTGATAGGGAAGGCCCTGTGGTCTACTCAATCACACCCATGTCACAGCATCTCTCCCCTGAAGGGAAGGAAACACTGTTACAAATTCTTATGCTGTTGCTAACCTTTACCTGCTTCCTTAGAAACACAATCTTTTTTCAGAAGCTAATATCACTGACGAATTTATAAGTTCCTTTTATTGTCCAAATGGTCTTAGATTTTCTTGTTCTCTTTTCAATATGTAATCATGAAGACACCTAAATTAATTTCTCCAGAAAACTCATATTACCCACTATATGTTAATTATACTATTCCAGACCTTGCAGATTGAGTAATGCCTCACAGTTACCTCATTGGATAGATATTTATTGTTCACCCACTATATATCAGGCTTGGTGGGAACACAGTGGTAAATAGCTGAAGCCCTACTCATATATTCTAATGAGGAAGAAGGTCAAAAAACAATTAAGCACGTAATGTACAGTCAGGATTGGAAAATGCTGTAAGACACTTTAGCAAGTAATCTTTTGTCATCACATTTTATGTTCAATGGTCATTGAATTCTTTACTACAGTCTTCTAAGGAGAAATGAAAAATGTGTTTACAAAGTTTAGAACTATTGGCACATTTAAGGAAACACTAGGTGTTTGTTAGTTGTGCTTTAAAATACCTAGTTGTGCTATTAAAAAAATCCACTAAACATTTATTCAGAATGCGATATATTAAAAAATTGTACAATGAATTTATCTTTTCCCCTAAATGTATATGAGCCAAGAAGCATTCTATAAATAGGGTAATAATTAACACATTGCACAAATTTAAATTCAAAACACTTACAGAAGTGCCTTCACAGCTCCAAAGCTGTTCCTGTGGATGAAACACCTAAGGAAGATGCTCTAGAATGTAGCCATATTGCTTCTTAATCCTACTTTTTCTCTGCTATAGATAGATTTAAAAGGAGTTTACAAGTAGCAATGCTGATATGCATGCTGATTTCTCCTGGAGGGGGTGAATATTCATTTTAATCAAGCATTACTTTAGGACAGCAGTGTCTAGAAGATAAGAAATCATATCATTAAACTATCTGCTAGAAAATTATAGGTTAGGAAGAAGCCTTACATCAGATGACAATCCTGTATCTTAAAATCACAAAGAAACAAAAAAGGATGGACCTCCTTCCGCTTCTTTCCGGGCTGGAGTAAAGCCAACCTCATTGAGCCTTTGTTCGTTAGTGACAGAGCAGATGTGAGCCGACCATCTCAACCTGCTATCCTCAATCCCCCCATTGGTCATATTGGGCAGGTGGGTGGTGAGCAGTGACCTGCTGTCTGTCTGCAGGTGGAAGGTGGTAGGGTGGTCTCCCTAGCCAGCACCCGCAGGTTCAGCTGGGCACAGTGAGAGGTTGGGATGGAGCAGGGGCGCTACCAAACACTATTAGTCCAAAGCTGTGTGAGCAAGGTCTTGGGGCAGGGCCTTGGCCTCCAAAGCTTTGATGTTTAATTTGTTACCACGTATTGACATTTAGCATATTACTTGTAAAACAAACATTTAGAGGTTAAAATGAAATTCACCTCTAAAGATGTGAGATCTGTAGCTTCGGGTTTGTCTCCCAAGCTCAGAAGCATCCGTGTACCGCGTGTGCATGGCATGTGTGTTCGTGTGCGCACGGCGTGTGTGACAAAGATGGTTGTCAGTATTTTCCCAGCTCTATTTTATTCCTACGTGTTTGCTCATTGCATTTGATCACGAGTGTATTTATAAGACCATCATAATATCGGCATTCCTTTTGCAGCTTGGGGAAAAATCAGCAGTTGATTCTTTAAACTACTTGTCAGGTTCAGTTGATTCTTTAAACTACTTGTCAGGTTCTGTTCTACCTGGTGGAAGGAGAGTGTGAGGATGCGGCCCAGGAGGGTGCTGGTCTGGGGGGCGCTGGTCTGCAAGGTGCTCTGAACCCTTAGGTGACTTCTCTGATGCTTGAATACCTTCCCGCTGGACAATTTTTAAACCCCTAGAAGCCTGTGTTTTAAAAACAAACACCACTCTGTCTCTGGTGAATCCTCTCAGCACCTCCATCTCTGGCCTACACCTCAGTTCTTGTATGCATAAATAAATAAAATAAATCTTAAAAACAAACAACAAAAAGAGTGAGCTTGCCTTCCTAATAGTTTTGGGCCTGGGTTATTGAATATGTCAGTCATATTCTTTCAGTTTGAAAAACAGGTGGATTTACTATATGCCATCCAAAGGGAAATTCTTAGAACCTGTCATTAAATTGCCTTTTTGGTTTATATGGAATCTTTTTCTTTAAGTGGTGTGAAAGGGTGATGCTGCCGTCCTGTGTCAGATGTTGACCTTTATGAAAACCCATTGCAAAGCCAGGTTGAATATCAAGGACCATCATGACATTGCTGGTGGAATCTGGGCCCACTATTTGACCCACAAGTTTATGAGTTGGGGGTGAAGGACAGGAGTGTTTGCCTGTGGGGAGAGGAGAGGGAATCCTATCTCCTGTCATGTGTCTGCTCAGAACTCGACACTGCCTCTAGGCATGGTTTAAGGTCTGTTTTCTAAAGGTGTATTTTAACTGGTATTGAGAATGATGAATATTGTAGTTCAGTAATTTATATATTTTTATGGAAGGATTTTAATTAAAAAGAAGCTTATTGACATGTAAGTATCAGTGAAATTTCCTACTTGCAAGGAAAGTGAACACTGTGTATTTAAGCAAATTATGATTGCATACTTTAAAAATAAAAAAAATAGGACATGGGGTGGGGGGAGAGGATGAGCCACTGTACATCCTAAAGGACCTCTTAAATCTCTGGTAATTGATACTGTCTTCTCTGAATACCCCTGGACGTATAACTTCAGACATTTCTGAAGCAAACAAAATTGTTCTGTATGGGTTACAAAACAGAGGACAGGAGAAAATGTTTTATTCTTTTCAAGAAAGGGAAAAATGAAAAGGTGAGGCTAGTCCAGGTCTGTCTGAGAATGATTCAATCTAGGTATATCTTTAAATATCATCTCTGATATTATCCCCCAAAGCAAGGGGTACCTGACATTCAATCTTTTCTCCACACATTTTTTAAATGTCAGAACAAGAAGAGTTAACACACACACCAACTCTGGGGAAATATGTCTTTATCAAGAAGAAAAGGAAGAGTCATCAGAGAAAAAATGTCTTCCAAATTGGGAAATTGAGTGAATGATGCCAAAAATAAGATTGTGAGTCAACTATACATATTATAAAAAAGAATCCACTATTCCAGGATGCGGCAGCTGTGTTCTGCATATTTTAGGCTTTGTGGGGCATATAATCTTGGTTATAACTAGTCAACTTTTATCATAGTGTGAAATCAGACATAAAGGTAATACCTAACTGAATGAAGTTAACTGTGTGCTAAGCAAACTATTTATTTATTCCTATAAACTAAATTTGAATTTTCTAGCATTTTCATGTAATGAATATAATTTTTCTTTTATTTTTTAAAAAACATTTTAAAATGTGCAAACCATTTTTAACTTACAAGTCATACAGCAATATGCTGTACATCAGATTTAATGATAGTTTGCCAACCCTGTACTCTCCTAAGAACGTAAGCAGATTTGGGTTGCATGAAATTTTACTTTTTATCTTATGGAAGTCTGAGTGGCTTTTTTTAAAATTAGTAATATTAATGATACATAATAGACAGCTTAAACAAATAAACAGTGACTGTAAAACAAGTTATATTTCTTCAATTGGTCAAGTCTGTAGGGTATGTGCATAGAAAACCTTTCATTACTCCATGGAATTAGATTCAGAATAGCAGAACAGTACCTAACTGATAACTCCTTATGAACCCAAACTGAACATTTGGATCACAGAAGTCAAATCTTGAAGGAATTGCCAAAAATGTGCTTGAAAGAGAAAGAAATGGCCATGTGGGTACATTTTTATTATATTAATATTTGATATCTGGCCACATCATCAAAAGTTTGGAAGAATCTTCAAGTCTGGGGCCTCTGTGGTGGCAAAAGACTCAGCACTATCAAGCTATCAACACTGAATACTCCTGGGGGTTATTCCTGAGTTCATCCCCAGCCAGGCAGCTGACCCACATGGCGCAGCAGACCTCTCGATTGTCTGACCCGCTGCTCCCCTCAGAAATGTATTTCAGTAGATCCACCTATTTTGCTCCCCACTCTATCGCTGGTGAGCCCTCTCCCCATACCTCTGTCCTACACCCCAGTTTTCGTATGCATAATTAAATAAAAATAAATCTTTTGGGGGAAAAAAAAAGAATCTTCAAGTCTTCATCAAGAATCAAGTCCTACCTGTTTATACAAGTTAATGCATTTGGATTTCTTAGTTTCCTGTTTCTAAACATTTTTCCCCCAAGAAACCACAGTACTAGAGAAGAAGTACTTTGTTCCGGTGGTAATTCCTGTCCAACCAGATGTAATCTAGGGACCTGAGTCCTGGGGCCTCATGTTGCCTTCCATTCAGTGATGGAAGGAAGATCAAACAGTGAAGAACCTTGCCAGAAATGTTGATGGTCCTTTTGTGTAGGAAGAAACTAGCTAAGGTCAATACATTTAATTTATACATAGGAGGAAAGCATTTCTGGAGGCTTCAGTATGCTACACACACACACACACACACACACACACGCGCAAACATATAACAGCAATTGAACAAAACAGAAGCTTCATCTTTAAGAAACACTAAATAGATATCTAGCCAGAAGACTCCAAGCAGCTTGTAAATTAATTTGTCATTCCCTTTGTAAAATCTTCATGTCTAACTCAGTGGTTTTAAAAGTTTGTGTTTTTTAAGGAACAGTTATATTGCTTTTAATAATACAAAAGAAAATCTCAAAGCTATAAATCAGTCCACAGCTGTTCTGGTTGACTCTGGATGAATTTACTGTTTAGAGTTCTTGTATCTGATTCTGTAGCTTCTGGGGCTCCTTGGAATACAACTTAATAATTCCAAGTCTTTACTATTTTACTGTCCATTTTACCTTTGCTCTGCAAAGGTCGAGTTTTTCTTCATCCGTGTAGAAATGACATTCTATTAAATATCTCTTTTAAAATAATCTATACAAATTTGTTATAAGGTCACTACAAAATTCAAATGTCCCTCAAGTCCCTTCCCCTTCCCACAACAAATATGAATCCTTCAATTTGCTATTGCAAATTCCTGTGTTGCCTATTTTCTCTTTTGATTGCTTTCAGCTAACTTTACTTAAATTTCAAAACATTCAATTTGGGAAACATCCATATTGTATATGCATCATTAATAGCACCCACAAATTTCCCCACTGAATGTAGAAGTTTCAGAGTCAGGGTGAAGGAAAATATGGAGGGAGATCAAGACCTTCCTAATAGGAAGCATCTCAGTGATTCAACTGGAAGGATTTCTAGAACAGGCAATGAAACCAGTGGTAGAAAAGCAACCCCCAACTGTGAATAGTCATGGGAAATTGAAAGATAGGAGGACATGCATAATTTAGTCTGGCTGACAAATTAACATTCATTCCAGTCCATGAATGCACTGCTTTGGCCTGCCCACAATTAAAGTGCCAGTTTAGCTTTTAATTCAAGAGACATTATAAAGATCAGAAGAAAAAAATAACAGTTTCTAAAGTCTTTTATTTAGGGCACTGAAAACATCTTGAATTAAATTGAAAGAACAGCTCATTTACTTTCAACTACTTTTGCCACTTGTTTCCATAAACCAAGAAATGCAACATGGAAATTGCTCAAGACATTTTTTTTAGGCTCCAAGAATTATTGGTGCAGCTGATGATTACTTAGTATAAATTTTTAAAACGTTAGAACTGCAATTTTAATTTATCCTGATCAATGTTAAATACCATTGAACTTATTTAAAGGAATACAATCTTTGAATTTAAGAAATGTTGCATGAAATAAAATAATTTAGTAGCTTCTAATATAAACAACCATTTTTCAAATTAGATAACTAATCAAGTGGAGATTTAACAATGCAAGAGAAGACACCTCTGGGGATGAAGTTATATGTTCATTTGCTCCCTGGTCTCAAGCTGCTTCAAGAATGTAAGGATTTAATTTATTGTAGATTATTTAGATTTCTTTCCAGGATTTGTTTTCTCAACCTGGGAGGTCAGTCCTCCAGGAGATGAACAATAGTAGTCAGTTAGGGAGTTGTTATATTTTTTAAAATAGAAAACATCTGAGGTGGTATTTTTATGGTGTGTGTGTGTCTGTGACGTAAACTCACACTTCTAAGATATATTTTACTCCTAAAATAAGGATCAACTAAGGATAGATTTGATGACAGAAAAAGGAAGACTTACTTATTGATTAAAAGTTTCTTATAATCAGTTTCCTTTTTTCTGACAAGTCCCCAAAATACTAAAAGCACACTTTACATAAAGATGTGTGCATATATAATGAATATATGTATATTATTTATCCAAAGTTCACAGCAAACACATCAAGAAGACACACCAATCAAATAAAATCTTCACTATCCTCCAGAAATTGCTAAGAAGCTAAGGGAAGAATGTATGTCTATTGTTATAAGAATCAAACAAACAAATATTAATAACCAAAGAATAATGACTAGAGGGGAAATGGAAAAGGTACTATATTTTAAATGATGCAGCTTTCTTTCAAGAACTTAATACCAGAGAGAAAATTATGATTTCAACTTCTTTCCAAGACTTTACTACTTAATACTCCCTATCTTAAGAATTCTACAGCCTTAGTAGACAAAAAGAGAAAATTGGCATAAGGGATAGATGAAGTGGTGGTGGTGGTAAAGAAGATAATTTTAATGTTACTTTTTCAATTTACCGTCATATGAGCTCATATTTTGGTTTTATTGTTTTTTTGCCTACAGTTTACCTTTTGAATCTGCTCTTATCTTTATTATCTATATTTATATATAGTTATTATCTATAACTACTTATTATTTTTTATTTGCCATTGTCATTTTTATAATTTGGTTAAATGTGCTTTACTTTTCTTAGATTTTTTTAAGTGGCACCGAAGGTCTCTGATTTGAGACTTCATATCTTCTGTAATATAAGTGTGTAATGATTTTGAAGTGTTTAATTTTCTTAGCACTGTTTAACTTGATTTCCACAACTTATGACGTGCCATGTTTTCATTTTCATTCAATTTCAAATACTTCTTGGTTTCTTTGTTGTTACAAGTGTTATTTAGAGGTAAGTTATTTAATTTTCAAATGTTAATGGATTTTCCAGCTATAGCTCTGTTCTTGATTAATAATTTAATTCTATTTTGTTCAGAGAATAGTCTTGAATTATTTTAAATGTTTTGAGACCTTTATTTTGGATCAGATCATGATCTATGTTTACAAATGTTTCACTTTCAGAGTAAAGAATATATATTTTAACTATTTTGTGGTGGGATGTCTTAGAAATGTCACTTATGTCAAATTGTGTACATTGTTGTT
This sequence comes from Galemys pyrenaicus, assembly GCA_019455555.1. Classification (NCBI taxonomy): domain Eukaryota; kingdom Metazoa; phylum Chordata; class Mammalia; order Eulipotyphla; family Talpidae; genus Galemys; species Galemys pyrenaicus. The sequence continues at coordinate 20,870,967 of JAGFMF010011861.1, forward strand.
CACTCTTTTATATCATTATTGTTTTTCTGTCTACTCCTTCCTTCAGTTATTGAGAGAGGGGTGTTGATATATCTCATTGCAATTGTGAATTTTTCTGTTTCACTTTTTTGTTCTATCAGGTTGCTTCATATATTTTAATGCTCTGTTGTGTATATAAACACTTAAACTCATTTTGAGGTCTTTTATGAATTAACCCCTTTAATATAAAAAAAGACCCTCAATCTCACGCACAATTCTTTGCTCTGAAAGCTACATTTTTTATACGAATATAGTCATTTCATCTTTCTATTGATTGATATAAGCATGGAATATCTGTCTTCAAACTTATTCATTTAAAGTATTCATATATTTATTTAAAATACATTTATTTTATACAACATACCAGCTTTTTATTTATCCAAATATGACAATATTTACCTTTGAATTGATGTGGTTAGCATATTTGACAGTATACTTTCAAAAAATATTATATTTCATATGTATATTATTAGATCTATAAAGCAGAATTCTTTCACTTCCCCTCCCAGACTTCATTCCTTTATTTTCATATATTTTAATTTTTATGCACTATTCACTATTCATAGTGAAAACATATGGCCCTGGCATTTTCTTTGTGAGAAAATTTCTAACTAGATTTTCATTTGGCACTGTTAAAAAAATGTAAAGGCAAGCCACACACTGGGAGAAAATATTAGTTAAACCTATACCCAGCAAGTGACTTCAATCCAGAATATATGGAAAACTCATTTAATTTAGCAATAAGTAAACCAAAAGTCTAATAAAAATGTGCACATTATTCAAACACTTCAAATAAGAAGATATATGAATGACAAATAAGCACACCCAAAAAGTTCTTAACTTGAAATTAAGAAAATGCAAATTAAAGTGCAAAGAATAAAATATTGTACATCTATTAAAATAATAGATTTTTCATGCTAAATATTAGACAGGATGTGAAGAAACTTGAACTCTTATGCACTGCTGGTAGAAATATAAAGTGGTATAGTCACTGGAAAAAACGACCATCAGATTAAACCTACAGCTACCATACGATTCAGTTACTTATCCATAATAATGCTTAAAGAAAGAAATTATATGTAGCTATTTCAAATATAATATTTGTTTTTAAAAGGTGTGATTTTTGAATAAAAACTCATGGAAAATTTTTGTTTGAAAGTTGTACATGACTTTATCAAAATTATTTAATATAAGGAAATGGTTTTTGTTCCCCAAACCCCAAGTAAATGGCCCAGATTACCCATTATTTCTCCAATGTGCTATACAAAAATCGTCATATTTTTTATATGCAATTAATTAATCAATTGTCTTTTAGAAAGACTACTTTTAATGAACTAACATAAAACAAATTTGTAAATGCCACCTTTGAAAAAATATGTTACTGAAACTAGATATTTTTTGAGGGGGCCATTTTAAAACCCACTATTAGTTTAAGACATCCACAGAAAAATCCACAGACTTCCACAGAAATTAGAAGTTGAACTTCATATTCCATTGTTAAAATTAAGTACTAAGGGAATCTTAATTTTGAGGTTGAATAAGGTGTTTTCCCAAGCTTATAGTTCAGTGTGCTGCTACCTCTTTGAACTTTTAAGAGTCTTTCAAGAAACGAATTTAGTTTGCTTGCAGTAACTAGAGTTAGAGTCTGCCATGTCCTCATTGAAGTCCTCACTGAAACAACCTCACAAACGTTACAAAGGAGTATATAGCTCTCTTTCAAAATTAGTCAAGTTTTTTTTTTTTTTCATTTTCAGTTGGCATTTTAGATATCACACAATACTTAGTCTCCTGAGATCTTCTCTATTCCTGTTATGTGTGTGTGTGTGATAGACACCTATATATATAACCAAATTTTAAATAAATTTTTGTAAACAGTATTTTGCAATTAAATTTTGGCAATTCTATCCACAATCATTTCACTTTTCTTATTAATTTAACCCTAAAATTTATTGAGCAATAATAAGTTATGCCACTGCCAATTGACTCACCTCATTTTCTAATTTAATATCACAATAACCCTCTCATAAAGACATTATTATGCCCATTTTACACACAATGGAATGTAGAATCTAAGTTGTCCAGCATCCTAGAAGACATAAGAGCTTGGATTTTGAGTCACAGTCAAAAACAGGTCTATATACCAGACTATGTATTTTCAGAATTGGGTGACATTTACAATTCACTTTTCTTTTTCATTCCTGATCAATAAGATAATGCTAATCTCTAACTTACAAAGTTAAGAAAGTATTAACTTACACACTAAGAGATAATTAAGTTAATAATAGTCCTATAAAGTACCATATGTATTTATGATATATATCTATAAATAAGAACTTTCTATTCTTTGCCCAAGGTAGAACAAATAATAAATACCAAAGCATTACTCAAACCCAGATTTATTGACTACAAGATCAAGTGTTATTTTCTGTACAGATGACCCAACGCTCAAGCATAGTTAAACAAATCAAAATGTATACTACAGTCATCAGAGCCCGTCCTGAAAGTACAGGGTGGTAGTGTTCTGCCATGTTCCTGCATGATTAGAGTTCATTTTTGCAAGTTGCTGTACACAATAAAATGTTGCTATATCTTTATTTCTGCATCACAGGAAGCTGTAAGCAAGCATAATTATCTATTTTCCCATTTCTGCTTCTTTGTGGTATGTTGGACTTTCTTTGACACATGTGAGTTTGTAAGCACTACATATAAAGTAAAAATGCAGAATGTTAAATGTCTAGACATTTTTTATCTGTACAAAAAGTGACAATGAGCTTCTTTCTGATAGCCAATGCTTTCTCTTAAAAAAAAAAAACAGTTTCAGTATATCATAGGCCATTAGATTCCACTAGAATTAGCATATACATGTGCTGTAACCAGCCTATTGTTTGGCAGCCACTGAACTACATGCCAGTAACATAGTGTGCAAGAAATATATGATTTTACTTGGAAATACAACAGTGTTAGTTGGGAAGACAAACATCAAATAAATGTCACTTGTCAGAGGTGTTTTGAGGCTGATACAGAGAGGAGATATGAAAATCTGCAGTAGGATATTTGGCTTGATCAGAAAAGTCAAAGGAGGCCTCTAGGAAAGAGTGAAATTTGAACGAACCTCTGAAAGATAAGTAGGAATAACTTAATTGAAAAGAGAAAGGAAGTTCATTCTTATGAGCAGAGCAAAATGCGCATAGAAACTGTAGCATGAGGAGCATGATATGTATGAGGGATAAAAGAGCTCAGAGCGGCTAGAGTGGGCAGAGTGAAGGGGATACTTGGTAGGAAATGAGTATCACAGGAACTATTCAGCAAGGATATGTTTATTTAAAAAGGACATGTTAGCATTTGGTTGTGACTTTGGCTTGAACGAACAGAAGAGATGGGAGAGGGACCAATATGGAAGATTGGAAACATGCAGTAGGAGGACATGGAGATAGGGGAACGAGTATTAGAAATTTCAGATTCCGGCAATGAATGAGATACAGAGCAAAATGGAAGTTGCAGCTTTCAAGGATGCATTCTAGGTTTCTGACTTGTGTATTCTGGGCGAATTCTCAGGAATTGGTCTACCATCACCTAACCCGCACAGTAGAGGGAGTATGCAATATCCAAGAGGGAGATCGCAGCTTAGATTTAAAAAAGACACATTTTTATTTCATTAAATAGCAATGTGGTAGTCAGCCTATGTTCTACTCTATTTTGAAAATAATCAGTGAGAATGTGATCTTTTCCTAAGATCTGTGGAAGCATTATACTAGTGCCACCTAACTATAACACTTGGAAACTATACCTTTTCCAAGATTCTCAAAGTACTTAATATATAGTTACCCTCTTAAGAATAAGATTTGAAAGAGAACAAGCACTACTGATAATATTCAAACATACAAAAATTTAAGCACAAAGAACTTACTTATTTATCCAAATATGCATGAACAGCAATTAATGGAACTAAGAGCACAGTTTCTTAGATTCCCAGTCACTTGTAAAAAGTATTTTTCCCCAAAATATCACATTTCCTTCCTTTAAAACTGCCATTTAAAATGATGACATTTGGCTTCCAATATCTTTTTTAATTGGCTGTTATTAAATGTCACTGAAGGAGATATCCTGTTCTGAAAAAAAAAAGCTGCTAACATTTTGCTCTTGACCTATCAATCTAATCCAGAAAGGAGAAATTTCTATGTAATTCTCTATATAATAATTTTTGATTGAACACATTTTACAAAATGTCAGTCTTCTCTTCATGTTTCCAATACATGCCCTTTAAATACTTACCAAAATTACCCCATTAAGTGCTTCTCTAACTAAACACAAATATAAGACAAGAGTTTTATAGGCCAGAGTTTTGAGTCAAGTAATCTTTTATCTGATAGTTACAAATAACAGAGAGATGCTTGTCAGCAGTCCCAATACTTTCAGGTATTTATTTCCTACAAGAGATGGAGGGATAGACAGTATCTGGGCTGCTTCTTATTTTCTTGTTGTACCATTTTCACAATGGCTACTTCCAGATATCATTTGTTCACTCATTATAAAAAGAAAAAATAGCAAGGAGGAGGAGAAGGAAGACACTGGCAGATTGTGGGTGGAACTTGGCTATTCATAGCGGCAAAGGGAGACTGGGTATTTAACTCTGCTTTTCTCTTAGTGGTATATCAGGGTACTTCCCAAGGAGAGGAGGGGTTCCAGGTTCCTTGACCAAGGGGCAGCAAAACACAAGGGCAGTGGAGAGGTATTATTAAATGAACAAACCCACAGTGTCTGCCCTATTGTCTTTTCCTGTATTTCTGCCCAGTTCTATCATATACTTGCTGATTCAGAGAAGAAATTGGGGAGATGCTCTGGGGAGTATGACCTAAAAAGTTCAAAATTATTTCTTCCTCTTATAAAGCCTATACAAACTCTTTGGTTCCCAGAGTCATAAACTAAATTTTTCACACTGTCCTCAGATTAATGAAAGGGCTACCCTCATTATACTAAAAACCTTTTATTATGGAATAGCTGTGATAACCTTCATGTGGGGTATTTTAAGTGACTTTTGTTGCATTTTTCACACTCTCAGCTTGCTTGTTTTGTAAATAGCAAGGTTATTGAGCCATCTCATGAGAATGTTTGTATCACATTTTAAAATGACTTATCCCTCTCTTCCACTCAGGATTGCCCTACCTCTAGGAAAAAGACTGAGGTCAGAATCATCAGTGTCCTTAGAATAATGTGGGACAGACTTTATGGTGCTTGTCATGTGGCCTTGAGCAAGATATTAAATCTTTCTGTACAGTGCTTGTATCACCTATAAACAAGGCAATAATACAATATAGTACAGTACAATACACAACTACATATACCAGAAAAAGGCTACAAGTGTCAAATTGTAACATGGTGGTCCCAGGGAAAGGGGAGGTTCCAGGTTTCCTGTCCCACCCAAGGAAGGGTGGAACAGAACAGGGAGGAAGAGACACTAGAGAGGAGACTGAAAAGGAAGAAGGATGGAGAGCCAGAAGGAGACCTGGAAGAGGCATGTGCAGCAGAGAGACATGTAAAGAAGCCACTGTTTCTTCTCAGCCTTGGACTTGTACCAGGGACTTGGGGGACATAGAAGGAGACATTTGAAAGAGATGTGGGTGAGAGACTCAAGATGGTTAACAATGGCAGTGTTTATCTTGATTTTGATTTTGTTCTTTTCCTTCTAGATTTGTGTGTCCCCATCTGTCCCTCTCCTACAGGTCTCCACCAGAAGATGCTTTAGACTTCTGACAAATTTTTGGGTCATAGCCATCCTGCTTTGGTCTGACCTTGTGTGACTGGGCATTTATCCATGAGGAGATGGGTAACTTTGGGTGCTTGATTTGGGAATTATTTTATCCTTTTCCTTCCTGTCTTTATCACACACTAATTATATGAAAGTTCTTTTCCATTAAAGGAAAGAAACTAAAGTATGTTTTGTCTTTATGCAGCAGATGGCAAGACCTATTTAGAGTAGGTACGTTTAAGGTTCCAAGGTTCTCCTCACATTGCCCAGTAACAAAATGAAACAAAATTTGCCAGTGTACATGTACAGAATTAATACTGATGCATTATTTCATTCTTAGAGAATGGAAAAAGTGAAAAGTTTGAATTTGTAAGACTAGAAGGTCACTCGCCAATGACATTGCTTATTCTCTTGAGGCCAGTATCTGCCAAAAATAATAGCAACAAATAACAATGTTATTATTATTGTCATAATCATTACTGTTAACTGAAAAATAAATTTTCAGGAATAATTAGGCAAAGAGTTTATTAGACAAAGTAAGGATTCAAACCTGGGAAGTAACCAACAGATTTTACTCTGTAAGAGTTGTTCCAACAGGGACTTCCCTGGTGGCACAAGGGGTTAAGTGCGCACTGTGAAGAATCTACAGCCACTGCAGCATGAGTTCAATCCCCAGCCAGGGGGGTGACCCACATGGCACAGCAGGCCTCTCCTGTCTCACCTCTATTCACCTCCTGCCTCACCTCCTACTCCTCCCCTCAGCAGTGTATTTCAGTCTATCTGCCTGTTCTGCTCCCCACTCTGTCTCTAGTGAATCCTCTCACCTACCACACCTCTGGCCTGTATCCTAGTTCTTATATGCATAAATAAATAAATCTTTAAAAGAAAGAATTGTTTCATCAAACTGAAGTTTGAATGTAGTTTATATAGTTAGAAATAGAGTGTCATTGACATTAAGAATATATTTTCTTAATAGATGGAATTTCTGGTTCTAAATTGTACTGATATGCCGATGCTAGAGGAAGACAATGTGGAATTTAATCTCTTCCTTTCTGAATAATGCCTTGCAGAGATGCGAAGGCTGTGTGCTCACTGTTAAATATTCTTTTATCTAAAGAATTGATTGATACCTTCAGGCAGCAGATTCCTGCAAAAAATGGAGTCTGTGAAGGTGACTTGTTTGTTTGCCCCCAGACCAGGGGCAGGTACAAGAATATTTTAAATGTTTACATTAATATTATTAGCATAACTTCTGTGGTTTTGCATGTGCCAGGTGCTTTGCTAAAAACATGGGATGGCAGCAACAGTGGATCTCTCTCAATCCACTCTCTGCCATGAGCATTACTCTGTTTAAAAGGTGATCTTTCTGGAGGAAATGAAATTCAAACTCATCAATCTGGGTTACAGTTTAACATATGGATGGGACTAAATTAATATTGGGTTGATTTGAATACTCTAGATTAACATGTGTCTAAGGAATGTTTATTGTAGCCTGCCACTTAATCCTCCCAAGTACCAGATTCCCATGCAAAACATCTCTTCCCAATATGATAATAACATATATTACAATAATAATAATAATAACTGCTAGGAAAAGAAGTTGAGCAATTTCTTTGATTTCCCAACCCCCAATACATAATTTGCTTCTATGAAGTCTAGATTATTAAATAGTCTAGGTGCTCAGAGTAAATTAATTTTCATCTCTATTCACTTTTCCATGTTTTTGGGAAATGATATTCAAAGAGATTTGAGTACTAAAGCCGTAATTCAATTCAGGCTTGCCTTAAGATCCATACAATAATAGGTTTTCTGCATAGTTTATGGAGTAACTCAGGAAGGATTTGATCAAACCTCCCAATCATTCTTCCTTTCGTACTACACTTTTTTTCTAATACCACAGAAAGTGGATTACAGTAAAACAGTTATCATAAGATAATGTATTTGCTCAAATATATGACCCCCTACTTTTTTAATCAGTACAATGCTTTAAATAAATCAAGAATAGTTAGCTTCACATTGCACATTGCTCAAATTCAAATAAAATTTCAGAAAATAGTCTTTTAGTTCACTAAAACAAAGATTGCTGCATTATATGTATTTCAGTATTTTGTGCAACATTCTACAAAATGAAAAATTATAATATTTGGCTACATTGTTATGTATGAGAAATGAGTGTCACCAGAACGATGTGTTTCACCCAGGCCTCCAGCAAAGTGATGCAGTCACAGCCTGCTGCTTCATCTGCTGACCACTGAGGGCACCCTCTCCAGGGGGAATGCTTGGGGGACCTATACAAATTTGCACCCCATTCAAAAACCAGGCCTTTGCATACCTGGAGACTACAATTAGAATGATGAACTCCAGACCCTGGCTACAAGAAAAAATGTAATGAAAGCGACAGAGCAAGAGACAGAGCTGCAGGGAGACCTTAAACAAAGAGACTCCCTAAACAGAGGCTACTTTCAACTCATAGAGCATTAAGGTGCGAGGGCAGGGGCAGAACAAGGGCCTACAACATTCCATATGAAGGGGGAGGGCTTGTTCATAGAATCAGGGTGGTGCATGCACAGTTGGAGATCATGCTCTTTCTTAGGTCCCATATTGAGAAAATGGACAGTCAATCCCAGCCAGAGGCAGAGATCTTAGTCTTATAAAGACTGTATGGGTACGACCTTTCACTCAACTCTCTCTTGCACTGGTTCAATCATCAAGTTTATGCTGGCGCTATTCAGGGTTGATGCTTTCCTGTTTCCTCAGGCTGCAAGAATTTCATGGGTTGGAAAGGTAACTTGACATGTAGTGAGACAGACATTTTATGGTGCGATGCAACCGAAAATTTTTGTATGTTGTTGTCTAAGATACTTGAAATTATAACTCCTTTTCAGGATTCCAAATCCTGGGACTCCAGTTAATTATTCCCATTCTCAAGAGCAAGAGATATTATTTAGACGACTTATTTTCAGCTCTTTCCACTAGTACCCCCTGATTCTCATGGTAGGAAATAAAGCATGCAGAATTCACAGTATGAAACACTCCCTGTAAGAAATTATTGTGATGATTCATTAAAAAATATTTTTACTCTAATTTTTCCACACTCTGTATAAACACTGTGCTAAGAGATGCAAATTAATATAAACAATGTAAGTGAAGTACCAAATAACTATAAATCCATAAAACATATAAAGCAAATATTTGGGTTCAAAATGTCCACAGCTTAAACCATTTAATTCAATACAGATATTTGGAATTATTTAGGTTAACCATGCTCAGCTGAGTAGATTTTACAGTTGATATTTAAATACGGGGTACTGCAATGTTAATTAAAGATTTTGGAGGGGGTAAATACTAGTTCAAGTTTAGAATTACTAATTTTGAAAATATAAAGTACAAAGAGTAGTCCCTTCTGGAAGCAGACAAAATAAGGCTGAATTTTGCTTTAAAGTTAGAGGACATGATAGGAAACTGGTGAAAATATTGAAACAAAATAAAATGTCTTATTCTGTTTAAATTTTATACTTTTAAAGCTTTCATTTTTATCTGGCTTCTCACATCATCTAGTCATAGTTTTAAATTAATAATTTCACATATATGAATATCCTGTAAGTTTTTATCAACCCTTATTCTCTGCATATACATTAATTAGTGTCATCACCTAATACTAAACTAGTAAGTAAATGCAAGGCTACAAGAATATTGTCATTGTTTTAAGTTTATTGTTATTCACCAAGCCTGAAAAGTAAAATACAGAGAGAAGGATTTAAAAAAATTCTCATCACTCTAGATAGTCTATGATGCAAGTTAATTTTATGTTATAAAGTTAATCCATAGGTGCATATTATTCAGTTATAATTATTAGCACAAATTTGTTTCCATTTTTATTACAAAATCAGTATAGGTATTCAAAGAATACTTTCCTAACCAATGACTTGCCCTTAGTTAGTTATGGAGATACTTAAAATGTTGTTCGTTTTGCTGTTTGAGTCTTGTTATTTTTTTTTTAACTGAGGTAACATTGGTTTAAAATACTTCATATAACTTAGAAACATAGGATCCTACCTCATCAGGTTTCCAAATGTTTCCCCATCACACCATGACAACAGCCACTTTCTGTGCCATCTGGAGAAAAAAATATCTTTCACCAATCAAAAAATTCTAAATTCCAGAATCAACTTCGTAGTTTTTTTTTTTTTTTAATTTAAAATCAATTCTTGGAAATGGGGAATGTTCAGTGTTAGTATTCTAGATTCTTTATGTCAAACCTTCAGTTAGACCATGCTTCTGATTTAGAACTGAGTCAACACAATGAAATCATGAGCAGACTTAGGTGAGTGACTGAGAAAGGAAGTTTCAAAGGAAGGTTTGAAGGAAGCTACCCCTACTGGTAACTTTGTGCACCCATTTGACCTCATCTCCTCCTTCTGCTCCCCTTCACTGAATGGTATTTCTCATTTCTCCTCATGACAAATTGTTGTGTAGATATGTAAGGTAGAGAATGTGACTATTTCTTCCTCTTTGCTGCAACCTTGTCTTTCTCTTTTGTTCTATACCCATGGCCATACCCCCACCCTGCCTGGCAACGATTCCATGCTCATGATACCATATAAAAAATTTTTATGGACTAGTGTTGAAGGAGGAGGAGGGATATCTATGAAGATCCCAAAGACTGCATCAAGTCATGCTGTAATTTAGTCTCAAGGCCCCACATTAATGGGAAGGTGCCTTCCACATCAGCAAGTTTCGTATCTTTAGTGAGCAGCAATATTCTAAAATCATGTACCAACACGTACTTCAAAGTGGCTCACCTATTTGACTAGAATAGTTAGTGGAGCTTTATATTTCATTGAGAAATTTTCTCCTGCAGTATTTCATGCTTACTAATCTGGATTTACATACACAAGCACATGTGAAGTCTAATATGATTAAATTAGATTTTGATATTTGCCAACTAAGGGAGCAATAATAAAACATACACCTATATTATTTTATACCTACCCACCAACATGCACACACACAACTATTATTTGGTTAAATCTATGTCATCTGAAATTCATTAATCAGTTGAAGCAGGAAAGTATTTGCTATTAAAACTGAATTAAGGGGCATTGCAATGCCTAATGTCTTCTGACATTTTGTTATCGATTCATTCATCTAAAACAAACATGAACAAGTCTGGAAATCAGGATTTATCAGGCACTTCTGTACATTTCACTGTGAGTCATCAGGTTTGAGTTTCCTATAAAGATATCTTACAAGAGTAGCTCTACGTCTATTATTTAATGTTTAGTATTCACTTGATTATTGTTTCTCTCCAGAGGATCTTTTGGTCACAAAGATAATTTAATAATTTGTATGGTCCAAGTATATCCTTTGATGATACCTTTTCCTCCAACCATCTGTTTTCATTCAAAAATAGAATTAATCTGTAGTTTTAGCTAACTTCCTTGGTGCTAGACCCTTTCAAACTCCTTATGTTTCTGTTTAGGTATTGAATAATTGTATGCTAGATGTCTTACAACTAATATAAATTAATTTTCATTAACACAAAATATTTAAAATATTGAGGTGGTTAAAGCAATTAAGCAATGCTACTTGATAGCCATGTCTCAGCATCTTGGTTTCAGATAGCCAGATAAAATCTACCTGTTTGGGCTATTGCCCTTGCAAAACCCTAAAACCATCTGATATTCATTTTAACAGTGCATAAATCATGGCAACATCCATAAATCAAAGCAGTGTTTTCAATTTCAGACTCCAAGAGCCAAAAGAGATAAGCTGATCTTAAAAGATTCAAGTAAATGAGGGAAACAGATGTCAGAGACTGTATTTCAAAGTTTTTCCTTCTGTAAAAAAAAATTTAATTTCTCCTATTGATCCTAATGCCCTAAGAAAGCAAAAAGCTGCATGCCATACCTTGCCATATTTAGCACACATATCCCCTTGAATTAAAGCACACAAGAAAACAAAAAAGAGCTAAATGACAATGTTATTGACTGAATGAATGATTGGAGACATTACATTCAGTGCTTCATTTGTTCAAGTAGATCCAAAAATCTACTTGATTTACTTCAGATGGGGCTTTTTGGAAGCCTGTTTAAAGGTAGTATAAACACACTACTTTTATTCTTTTTCTCCTTTTTTAAAGATTTATTTGTTTATGCATACAAGAGCTGAGGTGTAGGCCAGAGGTGTGGGGGTTAAGAGGAGTCACCAGAGACAGAGTGGGGAGCAGACTAGGGAGATCTACTGAAGTACACTGCTGAGCAGAACAACGGGTGAAACAGGAGAGGTCTGCTGTGCCATGTGGGTCCCCTCCCTGGCTGGGAATCAAACTCGTGCTGCAGTGGTTGCAGAGGCTTCATAGCGCTACACAGTAACCCCTTGTGCCACCAGGGAAGCCCCTAGACTTAACAGTACTTTTAAGTTCGCTACAGAGATAATATCAATGGAGCCTTGGTATTCACCTTGAGAGAGTAACAATGGTGTCTAAGAAACATTGGAATGTAAGTCAAGAGACATGAGTTTCATCTTGACTTTTTCACCACGTTAACCTTGGCACTCATGCCACATAACATGTCTCTTCCATTTCTTCACTTCTTAAATCAGGACAACAGCATCTCAGCTAGCTAATTAGGATGGATGTTGTGAGACTCAAATAAGGTAAATATTTATAATTTTTTTAAGAAAGTAAATATACATAACAAATATTTCAAAGATGAAATCTATTCCTTGGACACCAACGGTAACTGACTAGAGTGATAATTGAATGTATTCGTTTAACAAAAAATGTTTTTCCTTGTTGACTTACAGGAACAACATATAATTTAAAGTCATTATACATCATTTAAAATAATAATTTAGAGATTCCCACCATCTAGTTCAGAACACAGGCATCCACCTAATAATTGTGTTACTCTTCTATAGCAGTCTATCTGAGGCCCCATACTTCTATGAGAATATGGATGCAGGAGGATTCACTTGTGCTTTCTTCAAATAGGAGGTTTGGAAAGATGAATAGAGAGCTGTTATACAGACAAGCCAGATATTACTTTCAGGTACAAAAACAAGGTGAATTGAAAGTGAAAGGTAAGAGCAAAGAAACTTTTAAAGAAATAAAAGAATTTCAGTGCAGATGTGACTAAATACTGGACATGTAGTTAGTTTGGGGAAGGAGATGTTGAATTTAGACTTACAGGGGACAGCCAGACAGCTATATAGCCTGCAACTCCAAGGGGAAGTCAGAATGAAATAGAGGCCCCCAATTCCTCAAGGGAGCTGCAGGAGTTTACACCATTAGCGTCATTGTACACTGGTATGCTTAGCATATTTGCCATACACTGTGAAGAGTTTTTAAAACTTTTTTTTTGTGTGAAATAAACACAGATTCAAGGTAATTAGAATGAGAGTACAGAGAGGTCCTATATACCTATTACTCAGTTTCTTCCAATTGTTCTACTTTACAAAACTATGGTGCACTATCAAAGCCAGGCAATTAACATCAGTGTAATGAATGTGGATAGTTCTGTGTCAAGTTATCACTTGTAAACATTACCGTAATCACCTTCAGAATCAAGATCAAGAATTCTTCTGTCACCATGAAGATCTTTGTGTCCTACTTGATATCAGATAATCACACTCTCTCTCCCTTGTCAGTGGGTTCATCAACCAATGAGCATTTACTTCTCATGGAATGGATGTATCTACCACAAACTGTAAGGCTGCCAGTTAGATGAAACTATTGAGGTTCCTTTCAAAAAGATAAAATGAATGGTCCATTGTGAGGCTCTAATATATGTGATTCATCAATGTCTAAGTGATACTCCAAATCCAGAAATTTGAAGGGAAAGAACTTTAAAGAATTCAGGTTAATCATATAAGGAAAAATTACATTTCCTCTTTCCCTCCTTCTCTCCCTCTCTCCCTCTCTCATTCACCCAAACCACAGTTATGAATAGCTGTTCATTTCAATCATTCTTGGGAGAGACTGAGTAAAAGAACATCCAATCAAATCATGCTATCTCTTTTATTAGGTCTGGAATCACTAAATCCAAGTATAGATTGTTTTCTTTCAATTGTCCCAATCAAACTGTTGGAGCAGCCCTAAACCCTTGGTCTCAAAGGGTGGATGGCCTGTGGGTCTGGCATAAACTACGTTGCTCTTCCTTCCTACGAGGATGAAGGCAGAACTCCAGCCTTGACATCTTCCTGAGGGGGCTAGCAGGAAGGGTGCATAGCAGAGCTGCCATTTTGGAGCCTTTAAAAGGGAGCTATGAACTAGGGTGTGTTCTCACCTGGTCCTCAGACTTGCCAGGCGGGTGGAAAACTTTTGCTCCTAGAAACACTTGGCTGACCACCCCAATGGCAGGCCTTGCCAGCTCCTATAGCTACAGATGCACTTTATATACCTTTGACTATGATAACTGGACCTTTTTCCTCTCTCTCTACCCTGTTTGCATTTGCACTGGTAGGTGGACAGACCCAGAGCTGGTGAGACAGTTTTCAACCTACTGAAAATTTTTAGATCGCTTTCCCAATAACATTATAACTTTCGGGCATTCAGACTAAATCACATTGGGCAAACCTGCTGAGCTTTTATAATTTGCACATTTTACTTTGTTTCCCTGACTCCACTACTGCTTTCTATCAATACAAAATCAGAGTGATCACATGAAACTGTAAATCCGACTACATATAGAACCTCAATTTGAAAACTCTTCAGTGGCTTCCTATTGTGCTGAAACAAAATCCATATGCCCACATCTGTCCTTGGGAACAAAGGATTTACTTCACTAGCTGCTGGGAATGCTGCCCAGTCAGCCTTCAGATATCCGCCTTCTTGGCCATTGATTGGTTGGCCAAAGAGAACTGCTACTCTTGAAGTTATACCTGGCAGGGTAGTCCATTACCAATGCCTCACCAACATCACAATACGAGTCGGACAACCCTAAAGCACTTTGTGGGGTTGGTTGACACCTTTGTTAAGACAACAGTGCAGCCCATCATCCCTCTTTGTCCTAGGCTCAGTCATCCCTGATTTGCAAAATTGATCCTAAGAGTATTTCAAATGTATGGCCCCATGCTAATTTCTGTTTTAGGCACAGCTTTCCCAGAACTCAACGTGGGACTTATGAGTTTTATAAGTCATATGATAGAAGAGTAACACTTCACACACACACCACTTTGATACTAGTCTATGACAGACAAATCCCCTTCCAACTGCACTAACATTTTAAATGGTGAAATTTTTATTTAACTTCTTATGCTTTACTCATACATTTAGCATTCTTTTGGAGACCCCTGAAATCCTTTTAAATTATGAAGACATTATGTTTTCATGGTTGTGTTACCACAGAATACAAATATCCTCCAACAGGTAAAAATCTAGGTGTCCTCACACAGATCTCTAAGGTGAAAGGATTACACAAGAAAGTGACAGGTAAACATGACCTCTGACTATAAGAGAAAATGGCAACTGTGGTGAGGCAGAGAATCTGGAAGCATACTGCAGAATAAAAGGTGTGCCAAACACTCACATGTGAATTCACTTATGGAAATTACCCTTTTGATGAATCAGAGAAATCTCTAGGAGACACTCAGATTTAAAATGAAAGGTAGAGCTTGCCCATAAATTCTACAAAATGTGCATCTTAGAACTTTCCTGGGGCCTGGACCAAATAGCAAATACCTACCTGTCAGATGACTACAGCTGTATTTTGCTATCAGCAACCAAATGCACAAATGCACTTTGAAGTTCCTGGGACTCATTTGTGTCCACATGTTCTTTAATCTCGTGCTGCCATTTTTGTGCATACCAGCACCTGGCTTTGGCAGGAAACCAGAAATAATATTCAAAGCAATTCTGTGCCATCAGTGCTGAGTACAAACAGCTTAGTGATGGATATTTTACTTATGTTACTCCAAGTTTGAATTGCAAAAGGCTAAATAAATCATTCCAACCTCAATACACTAACAACCTTCAAGATGACTAATTTACTTTGCAACAGAGTCATCTTTCTGGAAAAAAAAATGGCACCTTTTGATGGAAAATAAATTCTTTCTAGACATGTATTTCTGAAGTGTGACTGTTAATCATATTGGAACAGAGGAGAAATATGGACATTTTTGGTGAGATAGTTTTATTAATAGAGGCACTCATAATTCAATTTTGACTTTATTCCAACTCTTCCTTGTCTATTAGATTTTCTAATAATGATAAACTATTTTTTTCAGATTTTAATTCTGGGAAAAAAATCCTGTCCTATAAAAGATCACAATTTTAATTCAAATTCATCTAATCAAAAACTATTATCACCAAGAGATCTAATTTTTCAATTAAATCACCTTTGATTGTATATACTTGGAATCATAAGCTCAATACTTTTTTTTTTTAAAGATTTATTTATTTATGCATACAAGCACTGGGGTACAGGACAGAGGTGTGGGGGGGGTGAGAGGATTCACCACAGAGAGCAGGGAG
>JAGFMF010011861.1:20887254-20909849 GCA_019455555.1 Galemys pyrenaicus
CTCCCTGGCTGGCAGCAGGGATCGAACTCATGCTGCAGTGGCTGCGGTTTGCTTCATAGTGCGTTGCTTAACCCACTGCGCCACCAGGGAGGCCCAAGATCAATACTTTTATTATATGCTTAGAATCTGAGTATATACTTAATCCTGTACTAAACAACCAATATTTCAGTACTTTTCATAAATTGTACTCATTAAGCAATCAAAGGGGAAAATTAACTCAATGTTTAAGATAAGATTTTTAATACAAAATTTGGTTATCCAGGGAGTTTCTCCATTTTTCTCACTTCTGAAGTTCAACATTTCCTGAATTTTATGTTTTGGGACTTCACAGAGAGATCCCAAACTTAAATATGATATGAGTGAAGGCAATGATGGAAAATAGCTACAATGTGGACTGTTCTCCACTGCCTATTGAACAATAAAGAGGGTATTATGTAAAAGTATCAATATCCAATCAATATTTATGTGACTATCTTATGAAAAATCAATATTATGTAATACAATTGTCAATGTTCTTTATTGAATAAAAAAAAATACATAAATGCACCAGTAATCTGACAGAGATCTTAGGGACCTGGATTCAAGCTTAGAATTCTTTTTCTCCAGATGGGGTGCAAAACATGAACAGAATTTGTTCTGTTATTTCTGACTATTTTGCTAGATGCTTGATATATAGGATAATTCTGCAATATATTGTCTATACTAGTGTCAAATGGAGCATTCTAGTAAATACATTGTTACTATGAAAGCAGGACTATTTCAGGCACAATAGGTCCATGGGGAGCCAACTGATGTGAATAAGCCAGAGAATCATCAGGACAGTTTGTTTACTTCTAAATAGACTGCAGGAGTAATATGCCTGCCCATAAGGTAGATAATCAATTACTTTTAGTTAAGTGAAAAGTTATTCATATTGGACACTAAAGGAGTCCCAGGCATAAAGGGTTGGAAAGATTGCCAAGTGTCCAGAAAAATACCCTCTTCCTTCCTTCATAATAGTAGTGCTGTGGGGACATGCCTACACCTTAGTCTCCAGCTAGGGCAGTGATCACAGTTTCTGTACAGTGATTACGGTCATTTGACTAACTAATGAATAAAATGTGAGCAGATACAAAGGTATGATTTCTAATGGACTCACCTTCTTTTGTAAATGGAAAGGAAGTGGGTGGAAAAATCTTGGAAGTCAATTATTGAAGGTAGCAAATCTACTATCAGACAGGCTCTCCCAATTACCATATAGGGCAGTGTCAAATGAACCTGAAAAACTCACTTCAGAACTATTTCATGAGAGATAGGTTATCTTCTACACTCTTTAATAACAATATTATTTGGATTTCTTTATTAAGCAATCTAGATTTTAACCTAGTAACATGCAGGGCAAGAAGTAACCCTGATCATCTCTCTCCAGTGAGGAGCAACTCACTCAAGGTCAACTGGATAGTTTCTTTCACAGTACAATAGTATAGTTTTTGTACAACAGGATAATTTTGTAAAATAGAATAGTTTTCAGAGTAGAATAGAACAAGATTTTTCAAAGTACATGTCTGCAGTTTTAATAACCCAAGTACTTTTACTCTATTGCTTTGAGAGTCATATGGATAAGACCAAGATGACCTTGTACAATTTCGAGAAGCCCATCTACATCATAGGCTAGGTGAACAAAAACTCCCAGGCGCTTTTCACTATGTAAAATGATAGACATGCACAGAGGCCGGGTTCCATCAGTTCAAATGACAACTTTAATGACACCATACTATCTATCCTAATTTGTCTCCTGGAAAAAAACAAGCCAAGATTGATCTATGATATATGTATATATATACTGGTTGCTGCCCCTTGATATACTTAAATAATCTGTTATTATTTTCATTCACTGTTGCTTTGCATTTTTCAGTATTAAGTGGTATCTTCTTCAGCCTGCCTTCACAGTTATCACTCATCTGTCTGTTATCCAGCTTTAGTAGATAATCTTAAAGCAGTCTTCTATTTTGCTTCCAGACTAATCCTGCTACTGAGCTACCTCTCCTACCAAAAGGTGCTTTTCTAGACACCTAGGGATGATTAAGTTGTAATCAGATGAAATTGTGGAAAGTAAATGTCACAGCTGATGCTCTACAGATTCTGGAACAATGAAAAATGGCACCAGAAATCTCCTAATATCTAAAATCTGTTAAGGTCTCTTCCATATTATGTGGCGTCTCAGGAGAGCTAGCAATGGCCTTTGACATTCTAGAAATGTATTTTTAATTAAAAATGTGGTGCAGTCACATTGGCATCACCTGGGAGATGTTAGAAATACAGAATCTCAGGAAATCTTTTACTCCAAAACTTCTGAGACAGAATCTGCATTTTTATAACAATTGTACTTTAATGGGTGATTTCTCTGCACTTTAAAGTTTGCAAAGTACTGATTTGGAGACCAGGTTGGCTGGAATAAGACATGAAAGCAGAAGATAGAGACAATGCATGACCCATTAAATGATTCCAAATGTAAGAGTAAATTAACAGAACAGAGACTTTGAGCAACATTGTCATGCATAAGCTTTCCAGGCAGAAAGAAAATGTTGCAGAAGTAGATGAATCTTTGTTAATGAAGTGATGAAACTTAGAATGTTGACTATTTATACACTAAGTAATATTTTGTGCTTCTTAATAAATCTTCTTTTGAAGATATATAGGTCTGTATATTCCTTAAGTGTTTTCCCATTTATTCTGTTCTACAAGGGAACTTGTGTCAACCAATGAAAAACCTGAAGGTTATTCTGTGTCTGATTATGACATGTCCTTCCTGCAAGAAATAGAAGAAGCTTTTTTTTTTTTCATAGTCAAATGCTATCTTGTCAGTCAATACATTACAGGTTAGCAACCTATTAAAAGAAATATAAACAAGTGAAGCAGCTATATCTCTTAACGTTGTTGGGAAAATAATTTAACTTGGACTAATTTCCTCCTAAACCATTCTTTTCTGCATAAAAGAAACAATTACAGTGCTCTGAAACACTAGTTTAAAATTTTATATATATTTAATAGGGCTTACAATTTTTTCATTAAGGTGTTACTATAACAATATGTTTAACAAAAATAACATTACACAGAAAATATAGACTCCATAGGATTATGAACCATATTACATTGTAATGGAAAATTCAATTCTTCTTATGTGTATTATAAACACACACACATACACATACTCATCTGAGAAGCTCTAAAACCAAATAAACCAAACAGCCTTTCAACTACAAATAAACCAATTCTAGAATAGTAGATTTTTTTTTTGAAAGGTTGGCAATTAAATAGGAAATAGGAACAAAAGAGGGACATGAAAGGTCAACTTAAGTGACCATAAATCAAAGCAACTCAGGCTAGAGAAATACCTTTAAAGTCAGTTAGGAAAGCTAAAAGCAGGCCAGTAAAAAAGGGTTTATGTATTTTGTTCATCCCTTCCCTTTCATGAAAAAATAATGGTTAATGCAACATTGTTTTAAGTAACATTAATTTTTAAATGTCTGATGAAATGTTATCCATGCTACAGAGAAAACTCCAAAAAAAGTCACAAAGCACTCACTGGTACAATACTTCCCAATACTGGGAAGTGTTTTCCTTGGCTGGTATACAGCGTGGAGGATGTTTTATGGATACTTAATGTCACCCTGATACCAATGAAGAGGTCAAAAAACAAGGCTTATTGATATAATCAGGTTCTAGTTGAAGTTGCAAGCTCTTCCTTCTTAAATGTATCTACTATCTTTGAAAACTCTTCAACTAATGCCAAATCTGAGAATAAAGAAAACTTCAGTATATCACAGCCTTGCCAAGTATGCTTGTGGGATGCTGTTTTGATCATTTCTCAGTCTTTTAAGTGAAATCCAAAAGAAAATCGTCAAACAAAGAGTCTTGTTTTGAAGCTTTTATCCTCTAAAGCAAACACCAAAACAAGAATCTCAGACAACTCTCCCACATCCTTCAAAAGCATATAATGGGATAATGGGTCTGCCCTAATGTGGGACAAGGGAATTCATGAAAAAGGCTTACAAAAGTAAGCTATGTGATGTAGTGAATTTTAAATCCTAACATTTGGTTATTAGGATTTCTTGCTGGAAACAAGGAAATTGTTTGGAGAGAGATGTTAATCACTAAAGGAAATACCAGGGCAAGTGTCAGGAAATACCATAGTCGTGGCCAATCACACTCTTGCTGCTATTATTATTATTTATCTTTCTGGTTAGACTATATCTTTTAAAATTGTGACCTATTGGAAAACACAATTAATGAAAAAAGTTAAGTCAAGATATTTAATGATTATATTAAAATCAAGTATATTAAAAAGTTAAATCAAGTATATTAGATCAACTCTCCAAATACAGCTGTTTTGTCAGCAATGTTCTTTTACATTTGCACATATTTTCATAATCCAAAATAGAATGCAAATATCATTTTTTGGTATTTTCATTTGATATGGCTAGCATAATTATTACTGTCCATTTTTGAAATATTAATAAGCATGATATTTTGTTTTGTTGTTGATATATGTTGTGCTAAGTAATTTCTCATGAGACAAATATTTTATGTCTATGTGTTTTCCTTTACAGAAATTATAAATAATAAAATACTGTTTTTAGATTAGCTTCTTTGCTTATTCTAAATTATTTCTTAAATTACATGTCAAAAGATTTGTTTATAATTCCTTTTACAAATGTAGGCCTTTTCTAGAATTCTTCCCAATTTTACATCAACCAAAAATTAATAAGAATAGCAATTTCACAAAAATCATTTTAATAATTATGGCCATCCTAGACAATTTGACACCTTATATTCAGGAGCTACATCTTTCTTTAGATTGGTAGTTGGTTTTTTTTTTTTTTAAGCTCCTAGAAAATGTTTTTCTCATATACTTTTTGGAATATAAATTGTGGTGATAATATTTTTAAAATTATAATTGCTATGTGTATAGAAGCATACATGTTTCTATTTTCATAAACTGTTTTATTTTTAGTTCACTTATTAATGGATATTGAAGTTTACTTATAATCCAAATGAATTCTTACTTTATTATGGAATTTATATACCCCCTGTAATATTAAGTGATAATATTTTTCTTAATCTCACTTTTTTGTTTCATTGAATATTAAATTTAGTTGCATTAGTTTTCTTTTTTAGAATATCTGAAACTTATGCACACTATATGTAGATATATTTCATAAACAATGCCTTTTAAACTAAAAAGGAACAACAAAGAATATATTGCAATCTTCAGCATGTCAAACATAAAATTTGAAGGCAAACAAAAAAGTAGAATGGCATCCACAAGAAATGATTTGATGGAGTATCAGCGTTCTTTCCATATGAAATTTTTACACAAATTGAAACTGAAAACCAGAGCAGATGAAAGGGCAAAGGAAAAAGATCACAAAAAAGATAAATGAATGAAAGCCAAGTAGAACTACCTTTATTTGTGCCAATAATTAAATATGCAAATTTAAAGCAGAGTTAGATACTAAGAGTTATTTTTTTGTATTGCATTTATTTAAGCATATAAGAGCTATAGCATAGGCCAGAGGTGTGTGTGGAGGGGGGTGGGGGGCGGATGAGGGGAGGTAGAAGATTGACCAGGCAGAATAGGGAGCAAACAGGCAGATTAACTGAAATACACTGCTGAGGGGAGCAGCAGGCAAGGCAGAAGAGGTCTGCTGCACTCTGTGGGTCCCCTCCCTGGCCAGGAACTGAACTTATGCTGCAATGGCTGCTGACAGCTTCATAGGGCTGACATTAACCCCTTGGGTCACAAAGAAGGCCCTACTAAGAGTTATTTTTGTGGTGTTTTATGCAATTGTTTTCTTTGTATTTTTCCTCATGTAATTTTATTCTATCTAATAAACATTTTTGACTAAAGACAAAACAAAAAAGAGAGAGAACTTATCATCTGCTACCAAATCACAACCTGGATGAAGCATTGCAGGCAAGCCTTCCACTAGTACATATCTTTGTCTTTCTCCCTCCTACTTTCAGTTCTACTAGGTCAGAACCGAATGTGGAAACCAACATGCAAAACAGGAGAGATTTAAATAGCAACCAAAGCAAAGGGTGAGACAAATCTGGGAGAATAAGTAAGGAAATACTGAGATGGAGACTTCATATTAGATAAAGCATAAAAGTTTTATAACTGAACTGGATTAAAAACTCCTAGTTATTCTGAGTCTCTAGATTAACTTAAATGCAGTTTTCCCATGCCTGAGAAGGAGTGAAGACTTGTCAAGAAATGTAAGCAATTGTAAGAATAAAGTAGGTCATGACGCTTATATCTAAGTGGTAGCTGTCAAATTAGATCCCATATTTATATAAAGTGAAAAATATTTTATTTTGTATTGTGAATAATCAGTATAGCCAAGGTGTAGTGAAAGCCCAATTAACATACACTCTGGGTGAGAATGAGCTGTCTGCCATGGAGCTAGACAGAACTCCAGGCACCCTACTGGGCTCCTTGGCTTCTGACTTCCTTGCTGAGGTAAAGCTAGTTTCCTTTCCATCACAAGCTTGCCATTGTCTTAGCACAGCCAATTTGTCTTCTCTCGATGGGACTGTCCCTGAGCATCTTTCTCCTACATGAGTTCAGTTCTAAGCTAACTCTGTACCTATTTCCCCATAAATCCATATTTTTCTGCTTTCTTCACAGAAACATTGGAAGCAAAACCATCTCTTGGTAGAACTCCCACATTCCTGTATTTTGGAGCTGGGTCATTCCCAGACTTCCACTAGCACAAACTAACTCAGTACAATACTTCACATCTTCTCTGAGGCAAACACATTTTGGTCAGTTTATATTTGTGGTTCCTCCCAAAGGTCAACACATAAGAAATTACCTTGAATCCTCAATAACGTGACCCCTCCAAAAAACTAAAATCTTTTGTTTTTTTAGAAAATCAATCTTCTAGTAACATTTTAAAATGATTCTTCCCCAATTATAAAGGTTCAGTGACTTCCAGACACCTCAGGACAAAATAATTCTATAAAAAATAATGAAAGTAGCTATCATTTTTCTTAAATGCTCATTTTATAAAAGGCACACTGTGAACCAATTTTTAAATATATTTTTACATTTCACTCAGTAATAATGGAGCTCTGGATAAGCGTATCCCATGTGTTACACTACTTTATTTGTATGGAGATAGTCTTTCAGGGAAAATTATTTCCTGGTACCTTGCCTGGTGATGATTCCCTGATGAAAATATGTCATGTTTCTTGAATATTCACTAGTGATTGATAACAATCAATTCAGTTATCAGGACTGGACAGAAAGGGAAGGAAGGTCCAGATTATGCCTTTATTATGTCAGTAGAATCCTCTCCTGGAGGATTCCTGCTGAAAACTCTGTAAGTGATTTTGCTAATAGTCTTTATTCTGGGCTAAAATATGTGTATAACTTTTCTTTGGTTGAGAATAGGTCTTTTAGAATCGGAGTATGGAAACCATGCTGTCTTCTCAAGTCTATTTATGTTTGATAGATCATTTCTCCTCGGTAAACATTTCCTTTTAATCAGAAATTTTGTTTTGCACTAGAATACTACGTTCACATTTCTAGTCCTCATACGTGGTTAAAATATTCTATGACCAAACTAAAAACAATCCTAAATAAATAATTCATTGCTCTGCTTTCAAGAACACTAGACTTTAATTAGCTGTTTGTTTATTTGTTTGTTTGTTTGTCATTACTCTGTCTTTGGAGGAGAGCCCAGTACAAACAAGGGGTTAATGTTTTCTAAAAGGCAGTTTCTTTCTTGGATCCAAATAACCACATATCTGTCCTGCAAAATAAACCACTCAACTGTCGCAGATATTTGGGAATGAATGCTTATCCACTAATTGGCTTCAGCTGTTTTTGTCATTATTTGAGCTAAGAAAACAGCTGTTTTGGCAAATGGTTAAGCCCTAAGTCACATGGTTAGTGATTTATGCACTTCAATGTGCTAATGAATGCCTTGTAGCGCATGGTTTTGTTTATTTGATTGTTATAGGCCATAGTTAATGAATTATGACTTTTTAAACACAGTGAACCTGATCTCATTGAGCAGCTCTTAAATTGGGAGGTTCTTTTTCAGATCATTTTTAAGCTTATTATAATTTGTTTGATTTTTACCTCTCCAAGTCAACAAGAAAATGAGAAATTAGAGATAAAGACAAGCTTTCATGAAATCCAATGTTCTTGCAAGTGAACAGAGAGACACAGTCAATTGTCATATGAAATAGTATAAGTGGGGGAAAGAAAACAATTTGTCTTTTGAATTATTTGAACTAACCACACATCTCGTAATGATTTCTGTTGAGAAAGTCCATTAACATCAAGAGCATTGGCATTCAGTGATATCTGCCTCTTAGAGCATTCATTGACCCATGTTGAAAGAAGAACTAGCCATGCTAAGTGTTATAGTATAAAATTACAAAATTAAAGTAGCAATGGTAAAAGAAGGTGCACATCTTTGCTACAAATAGAGTTCAGAAATAAATGAAAATGTACTGGAAAGATAAAAGTTGATAAATCAATAGGGGAGACATTAATAAATTATGGCATATTCAAACATTTGGAGCCATGTGAAAATAGACACTGATGTAGAAGTATCCCTGTTTAGATTGTAATTGAAAAAGCAAATGTAGAATATCATAAATTATCATTTACATATCAAGGATAGCTATGCATAGATACATAGGAATTTAATACATTCATAGAGTATTTCCAGGAGGATACATAAGAATGGCAATTTCCTCTGAAAAATGCTTCGGAATTAGTGTGTGAGTGGAATTTCTTTTCTGATCAAATTTAAGATTTTGAGCCTAGTTCATGTATAAGCCTCTAAAAAAAAATTTAAAAACGAATAATGTAACTTATTCGTTGAAAAAATTTCAAAAATAAATGAAAATAAAAATAAGCATGAAATTTCTCATTCTCTAATTCACTTTAATATAAATGCATCAATCATCTTTATAAGATCACTTATTGTTTTTCTCCAAGTCTATCCATCCATAATGGCGAACTTTTCCAAATTTCAGGCACATTCCAATGTGATGATGCAAAATGAGTAATAACAACGTCTAGAAGGGTATTAAGAGCCCGTTTTGATCAGCAGTTAGTTTCTGTAATACTACTCTCCCAATCCCAGTATCCACTACCTCTAGTGCCAATGCATGTACATATGTTCACCCCTACTCTAAACAAGCCTGCAACTTTAGCCACATAACTTTTCATAACTAGAAATATATTGTAATATAGAGTTATACTACATAATGTAAATGTACATGCATACATACAGAAAAGGAGGTATCTGGGAAGACAATCTAATCAGACAACAATCCACTTCAAATTCTACCAAAAGAATTAGACCTTCATCCCAAGAATTTACTCCCAAGCACTAACTAAAGAACAATCAGAACTTCTATGGATACTACACTTGAGAAAAGAAAGAAGACATTGTTTAAAAATGAACAGTGATGTAAAATATAAGTAAATAAATTATTAACATGATACTCCCACTAGTTAATTTAAATTTGTATTTTCTACTCCAGGATTCTGTAATCAAGCTGCAGCCTTCAGAAGGCACCCTGTTAGAAATGAGCAATGGTGTGGCTTCCACAGCTTCTGATTCCCTAACATATCAATGACAGAGACCAACACTAAGGCCCCTCTAAAGCATGATTCCCAAATGGAGAAGGGGTTCAGTTGGTCATAATATGATCACAGTGTACTCCTTTCATCACGATGGAGGCAAAAATTAATCTTCACTCCAAAAGACATGGCTTCTCGCTATGGAAATGCCTACAGAAATGCTTCCACCTGATGCCATTATCCCAGATTTCTGTGATGTCTGTTTATCATCCCGGAAAGGGGGGAATGGCCTTTGGATCTGTCTATAGGATGCAATGTATCAAAGACCAATAAACTATCTCTAACTTCAATAATCAGAATAAACAAATCTTGAAATCAAGATGTGGGAGAGTAGTTCCTCTCCAATATGAAAACTGACAGCTCACTGTAAGGTTTTTGCTTCCTGAACTTTGAGCTCTGCTGGTTTGGAGAGTTTGATTTCTAAGAGGGACCCCTACCAACAATAGACACAGCGATAGTTCCACTGAGTTGGAAAGTGAAACAGCCAACTGACCATTTTGTGTTCTTCATGTCACTGAACCAACTTGCAAAGGAATGATTACTCTGATGCTTGATCCAGGCCCTGATCACCAAGAGGAAATGTTTGCTGCTACATGATGGGAACAAGGAGGCCCATGACTGTAGCCTGGAGACTCTTTCAAAGTAGTCTCATAGCACTTCCCTGCCCAATAGGAAATACTAATAGGAAAGTATAAAAAAGGCAGGTTCTTGAACACTAAGACTCTTTGAAATGACAATTTTGTTTATTACATCAAAGACTGAACTCTCACCAGCCGAAAACAAAGAAATCAGAGAATGGCTTGCAGTTATCAACTATGGTTGTGATCAGTAAATCTCAGCACTATCACTGCTATGGCCTGAGTTGATCCACAGCCAGGGAGTTAACCCACATATGCCTGCTGCTCCCCTCAGCAGTGTATTTCAGTAGATCCACCTGTTCTGCTCCCCACTCAATCTCTGTTGAATCCTCTCACCCTCCACCCCCCGCATCTCTGGCCCACACCCCAGCTCTTCTACCAAAATAACAATAAAGAACTGCAGTAATAATAATACAGTGCACTCTAAGATAGTATGTGCATTTCCTATTTTGTCATGCATGCTGTGCGTATATAAGTCAATATTTTATGCAAATTTTGTTGGAGGGTAACTGTATAATATAGTATATACAGTAATTGGTTATTCAGAAGGATCAGTGACTAAATTTGAGGTATAATTAATATAGCACAGGAATGAACACAAAGCATCTTTGGATTGTCTCTTCTCATTTTCCAAAAAAGATAGAGAACATCTTCACTTACATAAAGAATACCGGCATATACTTAAAGAAGAAACATAGAGTTGTTTTGTTGTATGAAGGTTCAGTTTGTAAGAAGTGTTAAGGACAGACAATGTGTAGGTGCGGAGATAGAATGTACCAATTAGTGAGTGTTTATCTTTTAGTTTTACCCAACCCTTCTGTACTAGCTTTGTCCTACTGGAGCTGAACTCTACGAAGCCCAGCTTTACTTTACCAACTGAGGCCCAATGTTAGGCTTTGCCACAAAAGAGAGCAAGAGGGATACATCAAGACTGGAGGAGGAAGCCGGGACTAGCTTCTCTTCTTTGTAAACTGTGGCCTCCCAATTTAAGATTCAGATGTGTTCCACCTCCCAGCAGCAACAGTTCACTCTCATATTAGCATTGTAATCCAGCTTGTAGATTTCTCAGCGTCCTCAAAATGTTGCCTCACACAGACTGTGCAGCGCCCCCTCCTGGACTGCTGAGTTTCAACTCAACAGAGACTCTCCTCCAGGCTTCTAAATTTTAATAATTTCAACCTGTTCTAGTTTTTCCCTTATCTCTAGGTTGCAGATGCTCTGCTATTGCCTTTGTAATACCGCAGAGTTTTATTTTTACCCTTTTAGTCATGCATTTGTAAGGACAGTGTTTTGTTTTGTTTTGTTTGTTTTGTTTTGTTTTGTTTTAAATAATTGACGTCCACATTTCCTGACTGCATCTTGACTGATACATTGTACAAATATGTAATTGGAAAACAATGTTTAAGGGCAATATTAATCACGATAATTCCTAAAATTTATTTACTGGTATGTGATGGTATTATTCTATACTCATTTTGTAAGGGTCAACAAGCAGAGAAATCTAGATTTACCAGTAAATAGAACACACCTAAAAAAGTTTAGAAAAATGAACATACTTGTTCTTTGAAAGGATTTTCATAGCATTATTTTGAGGATTATGAATTTTAGGGAAAATATACTAGAACTAAAAAGTAAGTTTCCAATTAAGTCAGCTGAACAATGATGAAGAGCTAACCAGGGAGAGTAGGATACCGCTAAGAAAGCAAGCAAGGTGCCATGTTTAAATCAACTTCCTGATGGTTGTTTTTAACCAGGGGATGGCGCATTTTCCTTGTGCAACAATCTGAGTGGCGAGGATTTTACCTGACCAGTAAAATA
Organism: Galemys pyrenaicus; assembly: GCA_019455555.1. Taxonomy (NCBI): domain Eukaryota; kingdom Metazoa; phylum Chordata; class Mammalia; order Eulipotyphla; family Talpidae; genus Galemys; species Galemys pyrenaicus. The sequence continues at coordinate 20,899,363 of JAGFMF010011861.1, forward strand.
AGAAATAAGAAAAGAGTACATAGCAAAAGATGTTGCTTTTTATTTTCTTAAAAGGAAAGTCTCTCCTGCTCCTTATGCAGTCCCTGTCCTAGTTTTCTTCCTGTATTCTCAAATTATCTGCTTTGTTCTGTAAAATATTTGATGTATTATTTGAGGATAAAAGGGCAAGAACATTCTCTTACTGCACTTACCTCCATCAACATGGATAATTCCAGAAGTGTTTTCCTTGGAGCAAGAGGATAAGGAAGGTCAGCCACAGATCATTTCATTGTTAGAGTATCCCAATTGAGGGTTACTTGTGAGAATGGAGGCCTGCTAAAAAGGATAGCAGGGGAAGACAGAGGGGAGACATGAGGGTTCTAGAAGTGGAAGAAGCACTTTTGAAATGCAAGGAAAATTTGAAAGTTTCAGTGAGGTATATTTAGTAATTGTGTCCCCTGACATTGCTAATGTTTTAGAAGTTAAATTTACTAGAATGGCAGGCAAAAGGGTTATATTGCAAAACATTGACTGTGGCAGAGAGAATGCTGGGTAGGATTAGAGCAGCCACAGGAAGCCTAACCCTTGTGGATTAATAAACTTTGCCAAGGAGAAAAGAAAAAAAAAAAAGCAAGCAAGCAAGGGTCTTAATAAACATTTCACGAACATCAGCACAGGAATCAATGACTAGCACACCGTAATGAGTAAGAAAGAGGAAAAGTAGAAGGATGACTAATGTTTTTATATTTGAAGCCTGGGGAAGTTCTAGGACACCAATATTAATAACTAATAAATGAAGAAAGGGTATTTTTCAGACAGTGCAGTAACAAAGTATAAGTCTCTCTCTGCCCCACCAGATAAGCTCTCCCATTTCCTTTATTTACCTCTAGTCTTAACAAACTTTGTTTTCGTACATTCCGAGAAAAAGAGCATCACTAGGAAGATCACATTTGAATCCTGACCACCAGGTAATAGCAAAGCAAGCTGGAGCCAACCTGAATCTCCTCCAAATGTCCAGATGCCTGCACCAGGGGATATACAGGCTACCCTTGTCCACATTCCCCCCTCTACTCCCTTGTAACTCTGGATAAATACCCCTACCCTCTGCAAAGAGCAGGACAGTGGTTTTTCTGACGTGAGTCTGATGCCCTCATCAGTTTGTTGACAAACTACTTTCCTTCTCCTCAAACTCCATTTCCTTTTATTTCCTAATAAAAGACATTTGGTAATACAGAGCAGGGAGTAAAGACTTAACAGACTAGCAGTCTATTGAAGAGTGTTAATGTGCCTAAGCATCTCAGTTGAGCTGGAGCCAGGTTGATCTACCTGCAGATTTAACTCATTAATATTGAATTTCTAATCCGTCATGTCAGCAAGGGCTCGTGTGTTCCCAGGTGTAAAAGTTCACGTCATGCTACTCTATTTTATTGAATCACTACTTTTTTGGTAAAGCAAACACCACTTTTTGTACCATTAAGAAGAATAAAGTTAGGGGGACTCCCTGGTGACACAGCAGCACCAGTTTGATGCCCAGTCAGGGAGGGGACCCACATGGCGCAGCAGACCTCTCCTGCCTCACCCGCTGCTCCCCTCAGCAGTGTGTTTCAATATTTCAGTTGATCTACCTGTTCTTCTCCCTACTCTGTCTCTGGTGAATCCTCTCATCTCCCGTGACTCTGGCCTGTACCCCAGCTTCTGTATGCAAAAATAAATAAATCTTTAAAAAAAAAAAAGTAAAGTTAGGTGTTAAAATGCATCACAAACCTTTGTAATCAATCATTACAGGCACATCTTTATTTCAGAGATAAAACATAGTATTGTGAAATGGTAAAATAAAGATAATTTTGCAAAGAGAATATTGTCCTAAGAAGCCACTTTATTTATGTTACACAGACAATTCAAAACTCACAATATGACTAAATTTGATGATGTATCTAAAGAAATCTAGTATTAAAAATAGGACAAAAATATCATTGAGTTATAAATTAATCCTATTAATTAAACCCAAGAAGCATCTACCATATTTCATTTCAGATCATGTCAAGTGTGCTTGATACACTTTACATTACCTAGTCTATAAATAAAACGTGAAGATGTTTATATTGACTTGTTTCCATAGTGATGAAAGTCTCCTTGAGTTGTCAAGGCAATGTGCAACAGCTTAACAAATTGGAAAAGCGAAGGAGCCTTTTGTATATAGTAATAGGTTTAAGAAAAGTCAGAATAACCCAGTAAGTGTTAATCTAGCTATGAATAGAACCATGGATTTCAGAAAGTGAACATTCAGGCTTAATGATCAGTTAACATTCCTTCTTATGAAATAAATATGAAGGTATAAGAGAAAGTATAAGAAAACAAGCATGTTTAGGTATCAACAATGAGATCCTCTACCCCCGTAGTAGCTAAGAGTTTATTATAGAAGAGAATTTAGAACTTTCCCAGCTCTGGGGTTTAGTTGGCATGAATACATTTTCACCAATAAATTGGATATTTATTTAAGGAAATTTATTTTGAATTCAAAATAATCCTGAATTATGAAAATAAGGTAAATGATTCCTCACATGAGTTGTGGTTAGAAAAATGTTGAAAAAAATGAAATTGTCTCTTTTGATATAATGCACAATTCACTTTTGAGTTTCTTGGCCCACTGATGTCTATTATAACTGCCAGTTGGAACCTGCCACAAAAATTAAAAAGCAGCAAGAGCAACAACTAACAAAAGTTAAACCTGTATCTCCTTCCTTGAGTTCGTCTAGTATCTTCATTTTGACATTAATAGACACATTGAAATCTCCAGGTCAGAAAAACCAGGGATATTTTTCTTTTCAAAAGCAACAGTTGTGATTGAAGATGAGAGAATAGGCAAGAGTCACATCTCAAAGCAAATGCTATGAAAAGATGTCTAGTTCATTCGAGCAAAGAAAGAGCAAGTAAGGCTATTACTCATTACAGGCTGTGAAAGTAGGCAACAAGTTTTGTTCAGCTAATGAGAAAGCATCACAATGCTTCCCAACAAAATTTAAAAGAAAGAAAATACCAGTGATAAGCCTTTAAATAACTAAAAGTCTTCCTCATCTTATAATAAAAGAAAAGACTTAGGTTAATTCCTGAAATATTTTCTTTTGTAATTAGTAACTTAAATTACCGGTCAATTCCCTTAAGATGCCTATTTATGCCAGTGTTTTGGGCATTGACATGATTTAACAGTCTGGTATTTTACTTAAAATTGGATCAAGTTTTCAAATGCATTCAATAGAAATGTAATAAACACATGTTGTTTCAGTTTGTCCTGTAGCCTGCATCCTCTTCATTGAAGAGCAGCAGATTCCATGTCCTCATTTCTTTTGGAGAACTACTTCTTACCATATAATTATAGTAGTAGTCTGCCACTGTTCCCTACACTCTTGGCTACAATTGCAAATTGTAGAGTCAAGACCCAAGCCAGGCCAATTAGCCATTTGATTGGTTGTTTTATTGAGGTAACACTGGTTTATAATACTGTGTACAACTCAAAGGTAGAAGATGACACATTTTCAGAAGTATGGATACTGCACCCACCAGCAAGGCATCCTCAACCCTCCAACACAGTTCCCTCCCCTCTTTACCCCTTCTCTCTCTTCTTATAGCCTCAATTCTACGGTCAAATTTCTAGAGCTTATTATTGGTTTGGTTTTGCATGGCCATTTATTTTGTTTCTCTATATTTCACATACAAATAAAATCATCTAGCATTTAACTTACTCTGACTTACTCACTTAGCATTATCCCCTCCTGTTCCATTCATGCTCTTGCAAATTAGCCAGACCAATAAGAATCTACTCAACTTTTATGTGTGATCACTGAAATAAAACGTTATCTCATGCTGTTAACTGCTATCATCAACAATTTGTTCTCTCCTGGAGAATATCATTTTCCTTTGAAGAGAATGAGTCAATATTTAGTAAGTGTCAGAGTCAAAATGTAAGAGAGATGGGGCAAGAAGACCAGGTAGTTCCTTCTGAGTTTCCTGATGGAATCCCTCTTAAAACCAGTTTAACTCTATTTTGTTAGGTAAAAAAGAAAATGAATTCAATGATTTTCATTCTTGACATGATTTTGAATTAGATTTCTCCCAAATGAAGAGCCAGATTATAAATAAGTAAAACCCCTTTTTTCCTTTCTTATTTTTCAGTACTCAAGTTGAAAGTCTATCTTTAAGGGCCTCCCTGGTGACACAGCAGTTTAAGCAATGCACTATAAAGCAGACCGCAGTCACTGCTGCATGAGTTTGATCCCTGCTGACAGCCAAGGAAGTGATCCACATGGCACGGTAGACCTCTCATGCCTTGCCCACTGCTCCCCTTGGCAGTGTATTTCTGTTGATCTGCCTGTTCTGTTCCTGGCTCTCTCTCTGGTGAATCCTCTAACCCCCCCACCTCTGGCCTGTACCCCAGTTCTTGTATGAATAATAAATAAATAAATGCTAAAAAATATATATATATAAAAAAATAACTGGAAGTTTGTTTTTACTTGGAAGCACATTATTTCCCTTGGATACCTTTTTCTTGGGTACTTTTATTTTGTACAAAATAATTTGCCTAGTTCCATCATCAATCTTTAAATAAGGTCAAGAAATACTCTTGGCAGTTGTTCTTAAATATTTCAATTTTCTGTCTCTTTTGATTAACACTTACGGACATTTTAAGTAAATTGGCAAAGTGACAGGGTGTTATTATTTTTACCCACATATTAAATCTAAGTACAGAAGTTGAAGTGACTTTTCCTTGTCAAAATAATTTTGGTCTTCACAGAAGACAGTGACTTCGGGGGAAGGAAATTTTAACTAAAGACTTAAGGTCTTCAAAGATGGGGAGAATGCAAAGGAAGAGGAAGGAAAGATGGGAGAAGTGAGGCGGAAAGAAGACGGGAAAAAGAAAGGAAGAGAAAGGAGGAGGGGGAGGGGAGTTAAGGGAAAAGTCCTTATACCTGATTGTATTCAGTTTCCCATTTGACATTCCCTATCTCAAACAAAGTTCACATACCCAATCTATTTTCTCAAGCATCAGTTTTGAATCTTCCTTCACTTCTTCAATGCCTTGACTTAATCACATATCAAGATCTATTGCTCTAACTTCAAAATATCTTTTCAGTCCAATCACTCACCTCCTTCATCAGCACTTCTCCAATTCAGGTGACTATCATCTCTTTCACAGACTACTAAAGAATTCCTTGACCAATCGAACTGTCTCCTGTTTAGTGTCTACTAGCATCATCCATTGATTCCCTACTCTTAAATGAAAATTGTGAATTGCAAATATGATAAGTTAAACTTTGCAACAATACATGCTATCAAATTTGTTTCTAGCCTTCCTCAAATGGGAAACTTGGTGCCACTATTTCAGGAAACCTTCTCTTAACAGTCTAGGCATGATCTAGGTGTTTTCTACTTTGTGGATCATCTAAGCAGTTTATCATGATTTATTATCATGGTCTGTTTTCTTGTTCTTCCATATACTATAAACTACAGCATATTAGAACTATTATTTATTTTGTTTATAATTTTATTTCTAGAAGTTAATACAATGACTAGTATATATAATAGATAATGAATGAATGATTAAAAGAATATTTCAATATTCCACTTGTCATTTAATATCTGTTGAAATTAACATCCACCAAAAGAAAATTAACCATAAAGCAGAAGCAAAATATTTGTTTGTGTTGAGCATTCATGAAAAATGAGAAAAAGCTATTTTGCCATTTATGTTCACTCAGAAAGAGTGCAATGATTTAGAATGACTGTTTAATAGAAGGGTCTATGTTTTATATTAATGACTTCTAACTATTCAACCAGCTAAAGGAAAACAGAACTCTGAGACTGGAAAAAAATATGTTCTAGAATAGCATTTGATAAATTTTTTCATACATAAATATAGAAACTAAAGAAATGATAATGATATATATATATACACACACAGAGATAGCTATAAACTGTTCAAAAGAAAACTTCATACTGCCTTAGAAAACCTCTCACAATTAAAATCATCTCTAAGTAAACTTAGTTTAAACTTGTGATTTTGTAATTCTCTTTTCTTTAGCCACCATTGACAATTAAAGTAGGTTAGATATAGAATCCATCCTGTGATTCAGGACTAAACACTGGCTTCTATTCTAGCAAGAGATCTACATATCCCTGGGAAATTGGTTAAATATCTTCATAATGCTTTTCTTAGTAACACTTGGTCAAGTGCTTAGCAAATCCAGATTAGCTCTTCATAGCCACTGTCTCCAATTATAAAATACATTACAAACACCCATCTGTACTTCTATAGAGATTCCAAAAGTGTCGTAAAATGAATGTAGACACAGAGGATGTCTTTCCCTTTGACTGAATCTCCCAGAAGGATTTCTGAAGCCATGACCCCTGCACAAAGATTCATCTTCCTAGACCCCTACTTTGGTCACACACATCTCTCTGTCAAGCAGTAACAGTGTTCTGTCTCAAACTAAACCAAAATTACTACCATTAAAGATTTGTTTATTTATTTATTTATGCATAAAAGAACCTGGGTGCAGGCAAAGGTGCAAGAGGTGAGAGGATTCACCTAAGACAGATTGAAGAGCAGAACAGGTAGCTCTACTGAAATACACTGCTAAGAAGAGTAGCGGACGAGACAGAGATATCTGCTCTGCCATATGTGGCACAGGGATTGAAGTCAGGCCACAGTAAAGATGGTGTGATAGTGTGACACTTAACTGGCACACCACTGGGAGCCCCACTATTATATTAAAAAGAGAGAGACTGATGGAAGCTGAGAGAGGAATAGAACAGCATAACTGAAGATCATGAAAAGAGATTTACAAAGGGAAAATTCCCAGAAATTCAGAAGTCTATCATAGAGAGATAGATTAGCTATGCTTGTGACAATAAAACAAAATAAAAGGCAATTATGTGAAGTAATTTGATTAAAAAAAAAAGAGCAGACCCTCTCAATAAAAAGTTTGTATATATGTTCCACACAAAGAATGATTTTTAACCTTATGGGTAAGATAAAAAGGGAATTGAAATCTAAGCAGATAAGAATATCAGTGAATGCATGACCCTGGTCAATGAGGTTAAATTTCCATCTCAGGTTACAACTGTAACATACAGGTTGTAGCTCTAAGGAATTACCAGTAATTTTGAGAAGTTAGTTAGAAGGTAAATGAAAGCGTTCATAAAACTAAAAAGGGTCACATATCACCAGGTAATAGGGGAGCAGAAGAAACCCAGAAATAGCACACAGTAATTTTGATGCTAATGCCCAACTCTTAGAAAAAGAGAATGAAGGGAAATTGTCTGCTCACATATCTGATTTTCAGTTCAGATGTGTAATGTCAATCAGTGTTTTTTCATCAGCTAAAATCCTTATGTAATCTTAGTATTAACTAGGGTATTTATACATCTATAGCAAAAACTATGAGTTCCTTGACTGTTTTTGATGACTAAGACCAATATGAGTATTCTGTTAGGTTCTTACCAAGTCTTTCTAAAGGAATCATTTGTAAATATGAATGTGCATTAAGACAATCAAGTTTATAAATAATTTAGAAGGAGTGACAAAAAATTGAAATTATTTTTTTAAAAGACTAATCAAAAACAGAACATCCCTATTCACCTATTCAAAACATTAAAATGTAGAATGTGTCATTTCTCTTACACAGCAAGAAAGAAGGTAAGAAAAGGAGGCTGGGGCTCTCCTATCAGAGAGTGCCTTATGCCCTGTCCATCAGAACTGAAATTTCACCAATTAGATAATTGTTTCCTTTTCTTCGGGAAGACAGAAGAGAAAAATTGAATTTCCACCTCAGTTTCACTTTTAATGCTTATAATAAAAATTGACTACTCCACAGAATCAAATTAAAGGGTCAGCCCAAACCAAACCAATAAAATCTAGAACTCTGACTGTAGAACTGAGACTACCAGAGTGTGAGGGTATGGTGGAGAGCAAAGTATGGAGAGGCCCAGTGGACTGTGGTGGAGGGCTGGGGTATCTTGGGGCAGGTAGTATTGCAGTGAAGTACATTTGAAGGGTGGGAGCCTCTGAATCATATACAGTGTTGTGAACCAATGTTACCTTAACAAAAAAATATAAAATAAAATGTTCTACTAATGAGCTGTATGCCTGATATACTGGCTTTTTCTAAGCTAAAGTACTTTTAATTCTGTCTTGGTTACAAGGACTGCACTAAACTATGTTTAGATTGGCATTTTTATATTCTTTCATAGTCTATGTTCTATTACATTTCATATTTTTAATTTGTGAAGTTAGAAATTTAAAAGTAGTTAAACTAGGGATTTCACAGTTCCTCACGAACAGAAATTATAATAGACAAGCCAAAATGAAAATGAAAACAGCTGGCAGAGTTACTAAGCATCCATGAGTCCAAAAGGCAAATTGAGATTTTTTTTATACTGTAAGTGAGATTCTGCCATGTCGCCAGATTCCAGCTGGAAACACTGCAGGTTGGGCACAAATGCAGAGAGTCTCACTGAGTGGCCATCCTTAAAGACATTATCTGCTATAAAGGAACAGGCTTTTTATGTTTGAAATCCAATTTTCCTCATGTATGAAGCCCCTGATCCTACCCATCCAACTACCTGAAAAAAAATATGATTTGGAAACAAGTGAATTGGGGCAAACTATTCCAATTTTAGTTAGTGTTACAAAATACCCTTTTGAACTACCTGAACCATGTGATTAAATACAAACAAGTAAATGAGCATGAGGTCCTCAAATTTGATTCTGTTTTCTAGTGAAATGAGACTAATTTATCTCAATGTGTGTTGTACCTGCAAGGATGCATAGTGATTTATCATGTTCAGTACCAGTTTCATGTTTTCCTAAATGCTACATTCTTTAATTACTTGAACTCAAGTAACTTTGGAAGGCACACAGTCCAAGGTCAGAAATAACTAGTTAATGAATTATTTTTCTGTCTGAACTACAACTATTACATTTAAAGATATCACACTTGCGTGGAAGGACACAATATCTTCCCAGAACTAGTATTATACTGAAAATCCAAATTTGGCTTGAAGAAGGACAGAGATAACTCTCTCTTGATATCATTATTACAAAAATAGAGCAAAATAACCATATTTAAGGAACTTCATATTTAAGTCATGCAAAGCAATTTTAAAAGTTTATATTATACTTTTATTTGTTCATGGTACATATCACTTCTAAACTTATAAACCATTATTTCTCTTCATGAGATTGCTGATTCATACATATAATAGTACACCAGGACAGTAAGACTTTTCTTGTTGTCCTGGAACTGATGAAAGAGTTTGTAGCTAGAGACAAAGAGTCACCAAGAACATCATCTTTTAAAGGGAAGCTCAAATATTAACTAACATTAACTAGCCTGTCATAATTGGTACACCACACACACACACACCTAAATTCATTTAAGTAGAGATGGGAACAAGAAGAAGAGATTGCCACGATTGAGTTCCCAATCTTTCATAATATAATAGTGGGTTTTCCTTCAATTTTCAAGCCATGGAAGGGGACATCCAAGAGAACCATCTACAGAGACCAAGGATCTTCTAAGAAGGTAGCATTGGCATCACATTTTCCTATGGAATTTTTTTGAAAGCAGTGGGTATGTTTGTCTCTTGTGCCTTATACAGGTGTCAAAATTTCAGTTGACCTGCCAATACTACATTCAAAAGAAGGGTTGCTAGGCAAGAGCCCAGGAGTAAGAAGCTGGACAAGGCAGCACTGGGTATATACATGGACAAAAGTGGAGTAACTACTGAGACAGAACATTGAAAGGTATCTCATTACATGCTTGGGACTATGCTTAGCCAAAATTATTACCTCCATCCCTGTCAGAACCCACTAAAGAACTCCTTGATGTACCCCCAAACAGCCTGTGTCAATTTTAAGACACTGAGGACCTTGGAGTGCTTACATTTACTAAGCAGAATCCAGAGACAAGGAAACAACCAACAGACAATTTAAGTCTAGCACTGGAATCAAGCTGGATGTGAGTAAATTGTCAATAAATACTAACTACTATTATTTTATCCCGAGATCCTTTGCAGTCCTTCTGATGGACTTGACAAGTATCTGGTAAAATGTGACATTAAATCTAATTAATGGATAATAAAATATACAAGGATTCAAAAAATCTAGTATATATTGTGAAACACATAAGACATAACTCCCAAACTATGAGATTTACTATTTCTGCTTAAAATTGTGAGAAATATATGTCACAAAGTGATTGCTTTTAAATAATTTCATAAATGAACATAAATATAAGCATTCTAAACCACCTAACTCATTTTCCTCCACTACTTTGATACCTACATACTTAGGTAGGAAAGTTTAAATTTTCTTAAATACCTAAGTCAAAATAGAAGAGCTTGTGAAAGCTGGGGCCTCCCTGGTGGCGCAGTGGGTTAAGCAACGCATTATGAAGCAAACCGCAGTCACTGCAGCACGAGTTCGATCCCTGCTGCCGGCCAGGGAGGGG
>JAGFMF010011861.1:20909899-20979342 GCA_019455555.1 Galemys pyrenaicus
CGCTCTGTCTGTGGTGAATCCTCTCACCCCCCACACCTCTGGCCTGTACCCCAGTGCTTGTATGCATAAATAAATAAATCTTTAAAAAAAAAAAAGAAGAGCTTGTGAAAGCTATGCCATATATTTTAACAATCTCATTGATTTAACTATACTATGAAAAAGAACTCTCTCTTGTATTAATTATCCTATGAGTATGTTATAATTTAAATCGTTTTTAATTAAAGTCTGGTCTCACTTTGCTTTTCTGGCCTTTTGAGTATTAAACCGCTAATTGCTAGCTCAGTGTTGTCAATCAGTTAGTCTTAATCTCACTCTGACATGACACCAAGTAGAGTTGGATCCATTGGCAAATGACTTAAAATATGTATAAAAGATTCAAGTTTTTGCACTAGAATATGGACTGTGACTTAGGTCAGCACCACTGCCTTGTGAAAGGCATTGATGGAGAGAGCAAAGACTCTACTTTGAACAATCATACAAGGTTTATTTATCTAAAGAAAGTTAGAGGAGTCAGTGGAAGTGTATTTATATATATACTTATATATATATATAAATAAATGAAGTAACATCAGTTAGCAATAATGTATATGATTTAGAGATATGGGTTCACACCCTTTCAGAAATATGCTACCATACCACACTCACCACCAAAGAACACATAATCCTCTATCATAGACCACTATATCCCCTCACCGCCCTCCCCCGCCACCATCCTACTTTATTTTCCACCTCTCTCCTCCCCTTTTGGTATCTTCAATTCTACAGTCAGATCTCTAGAGTTTGTTTGGCTCAGTTTTGTCTGTTCCTTCATTTTGATTCTCTATAGTCCACATGAGTGAAAATATCTGATATATGTCTTTCTTCTTTTAACTTATTTTACTTCACTCCAGTTCACAGACAATAGAGGTTTAAACTGTAGCAGCCTAATCTTCACTATGGAGACACATGACTATAGAGTTGAGCATCTCAATAAGGGTCATATTGTATCTTTGGGAAGCTCCATTATCCATACAAGCCCACTTATAAGTTTTTAAGTTTACTAATTCTGCATGGAGACCAGAATGGATGTGACCCAGAGAGGGCTTCATCTGAGCCAGGTGCACCCCATAAATCTCAGTGCATACAACCCACCTGGATGCAGTACAGTGGCTCAGCATAAACCAGTCCTCACTTATCATTCTCACCCTCCCCAACATAACGCATCTTAGGACCTCCACATTCTTAAACTTGGAGTTTCAAAATGAAAATAAGGGTGAGTATCTTTGTGAGAGATACTAATGGACTTTTAGGCCACAATAAAGGCTATAAGTTTCTAAGGAATATTAATGGATATTTTTTCTGGCAATAACTCTGTATATTCCTCACGCTCTGTTTTCCTGGCTGGGAGAACCTGTTAGGTACACTGATACTCTATGGCCAATGAGGGTATTTTATAGTTTTATTTTATATTTTATATTATATTTTTATATATTATATTTTATATTATATATTTTATAATTTATAGAATTTAAAAAATAACCATGATTATATTCTTTCAAAAACATGACAATGAAGAAAATAAAAGTGCTTGTGAAAGTATGAGTGACATAAAAGTAGCCTACATAAAAGCTTTAAAAAGCCTAAATAGGCCAATTTCTTGTTGCCAAATCAAGTTGCAGACAAGTTAACTGAAATTATTTTTCACAGAGAACCACAAATAAAATATATATAATATATAAAGTTATTTCATTTCAATAGTTATTCTTGAATTTTAGTAATCTGAGACATCTATAAAAACAGCTTCATACATATGTGTGAAACCTCTGTTTGGTAAAATTTTTTATAAGTCATTTAAAAGTTATAGTCATTTATGGTATTATTCCTAAATTTTCATCCAGCAGGACAAAGTATTTTTAAGTACATTCTATGTAGAAGTCACTTAAAATGTGATGCAGTCACTGTAATTTTTTTGCAGTCATAGTTTAATGGTAGTATATGGCCCACACAAATTTTATCCACTAGACTTCATTTAATATTGTCATTGTTTCCATAAAATTGTTACAGTCATAATTAATATCCCATGAGGTTTTAATTTGTCTTAATTTTAATTTTCATAAACAAGAAACTCTATTGTTTTTAAAGACATTCCATCCTGTAGGTCCTGATCACCGGTCAAAGATTTGGTAAAGAATCTTCCTACCACATACATAATCTCAGTACACACATTTAGCAACACTATGAAAATGACAGGCAAAGAGCAGAAGCAACTTTTACACACTAATCTCAAATACTGAAGAGTGAAAATAAGAAAGAGGATAGCTCAAAGAAATTATACTAGTATCCTTACCTTTTCTTTCACAAAATCTCACAGAAACTTCTCTCATTCAGTTGATTAACAAGCTTCAATAATGTCTACCAAATTCCTGTTATCCAAGGGAAAAAGTAGCAAGGCTAAATATTCAGTGATAAAGATTAAAACGTTATCACTTTTTTCTACTTAAAAACAAAAATAAGAGAATATCTTCTTCTTCAAAATCTTCCCACGTAATTTTTGCCATTAAGATAAACTCTATGGAAGTAAACTATGTAGCATATACATTTTGGAATGGAGTCAGAATTGAATGAAGGGATTTGAGATAGATAATGACACTTGTATATGTTTAAAACCATTCTGCCCACTTACTCTAGTATCAAAAGAGGCTGTATTTTATCCATAAATGAAAAACATCACTAGAGTCGAAAGACTATCAATCTTAGTCAATTTATTTATTGATTCAACCTTAGAACTATTTTAAAGTAAAATAACCTGACTAGACACACACACAAAAATAACAAAAATGTTTATCCTTATCTACATTTGAATTTTAGGTAAGAACTCCTTCCCACCTATTGTTAATTGATTTTAAAAATTCATTTAAACTAAAACCATGTAGTTTTATGTTGCTATAAAACTGTCTCATTCAAAAGTAATATGGTGAACTTTCAGTTCACATATGATGCCATAGGATTCATTCTCCCTGTTGTTTGCTAAGTTCAACTATAAATCCTGAAAACAATACAAGCAGAGAAAAGTAGAAAAAAACCGAACCTGTGAGTGACCACAGGACTGAAAGAAGAATATAGAAACAATTCACCTTGTGACGCCTCACCCTCAAAGGACTATCCAGGCCTGATGTACCTCATTCTCATCCTAGGAACAGAAGAGAGTCTATAGGCTCATTCACGTCCGGGATGGAACAGAAGCCAAGGGACACTGACAGGATAGTGAAGAGAATTTCTCAGTGGTTCCACTGCAAAGCAGCAGCCAGGGACACTGCTATCCTTCCCCATAAACCGGAACCCTTCACCCAACCTGGAAACTTTGGGTGACTGGGTGGAAATGACAAGAGGAATCCTATCACAAGAAGTCCCACGTGGGAATCACACTTTGTTCCCACAAGCAAGAAACTTCCTTCCCCAAATAGAGACATCAGGAACTTCTTACTCCCTCTCAAGCAATTCCAGTGACAACCAGAAAAAGCCCCAGTTGCAGCAAATTAACCAGGCAGAACAAGTAACACCATAAAGGCTCTGAGAATTAAACTGTCGAACCACAGTCCATAAAATTGGGCCAAGGCCTGTATGCTACACCTGAACAGAGTGACACCTACAAGAATAAAAGATTTAATTAGAGGCAGAGTCTCCACCAACCCAACCCCTTCAATACTGCCACCATTTACCCAGTTTTATGGCTTCTCCTTTCTAGAATGTTTTAAGAGGATCTCATAGAGGAAACTCATTCAAAAGAGCCGAATCGGTCTGTACAGAGAATGTGACTTTTCACAATGGCACACTAAGGGCAGCCAGGAAAGGTAAAAAGGGGAACATAATTATCACATTTGTCATAGCAAGGAAGATTTTTTTTCCTTATTGTGAAATTATTTTCACACTGACTTTTAATCTTGCTTAGCATTGGTTAAGTGCAAGAGAAACTTGATTTATCTATGATACGTTGTAGTATTTTCTCCTTTTTCCTTTTTAATAATTTTTTAGTCAATCAGTATATTTTCATAATTTTCATTTTTATGATTGAAAATCTAGAATCCACTGTCTTTAAATGTTCTCTCATTGTACTTAACATTTCAGTATTTCTGAGATATTTTAGACATAAAACCTATTCAGTACAGTTAGTCTACATGAACATCACTCACAAAAGCACACAATAGAACATGACTCAATATATGGGGAATACCTGATTTCACTTTGCATCTTCCAAACTAACAAAGCAAACTAACAAAATTTATTTTTAATGATATCTCACAAATGTTCACTGAATGAATTGATTTAAAATGGAATAGAAGATTTATCACATGAAATCAAACAGGAGGTTGTTTTCTAATGTATTTTGACATTTAATATTATGTGATTCATTCATTCATCAAAACGTAAGATAAGCCACTAATATCTATAACATGGTAAGTTATTACATTGTCTTTTACTAAGAAGGAATATGTACACTACCTTAAATTTTGAAGGCTCAGTTTTGTCCTCAAAACACTTGATCCCTTTTTCCTTTATCAGAATAAATTATCAAGTAATAGGAAGTAAGATTGCACATTTCCATGAGGTGGAAAAACTCATCTTGCATTTCATACTACATTTACTACAGAAACTTAACCTTGTACAAATATACAAGTGTCTTACTTGTAGCAGGACTGCACTGAACACTTCACCCAAATAATGATCTACATAAGAATTAAATGTTGCCCTGTATGTAATGTAATTCACTATGAATGTATCATAAAAGAATGCTTAGCAAGATGGAGCCTTTAAAATCCCTGAAAAGCTTACCTCATTGAATGGAAGCCAAGACACCACTTATTTTTATTGATTTCCTTTATTTGGAATGTATGATTCATGAGCAAGTTGGCTGTATCATAAATGTGACGGTTCAACTTGTAGTCTAAATGACTACATTAGCTTTATGGCCTGTGTGTGTATTGGGGGCTCAGCATAAAAAGCTAGTAACAATACCACACAAGTAGCAGATATAGAATAAAACGTTAAAATTGGCTATGATAAAATCGATCAGTTTGAAGCAGCCACGTATGCTGACAGAATACTGTTTACTATGTATGTTCATAAGGTCACCTGTTTGCAATTCAAATTTATAGTGGCTTTTGTCAGAAGACAGAAAACTCTCTCTGTTCAAAGGAAGTCATGTTAAAGGCATGTCTTCATTTCATTACTGAGCCAGTGGGTAAAGCTGGCCATCCTGGATTACAAGTGCCTCAGTCATTGCCACGGATGAATAGCATGCCCTTGAACTACCGTGGAATATTTTCATAGATTTCCTAGACATCACTACAAAATAAAAACTCATGTGTATTTTCAATTTGGTAAAGGTGTCCAGAGTAGATAGGCGATATTGTCTTCTTTGTTATTCACATTGAATGTTACTGAAGTGGATATGGTGCATCTTTGTTTCTCCCGCAATGAGAAGTGTGAGGATGGTTGTTCCACCAATGGGTATAAAGGGAATCCAGGGTAGAACTGCAACCTAGTATATACGTGCAGTATACTGATACATGCTTGCTAAAATTCCAGACCTAATGAATCAGCTTCAGAAATTATACCCACTTCCACCCACAATTTTTCTTCTAAATTATATCTTATTCCAGAAATCATTTTCTTTCACTACATTTAACAGGAGCAAATAGCACTAACCTTCAGATGTTTGAATTCATATACCAGCCTCACTGCTTACGCATTGTGTTGTCATGAATTAAGTTTCTTTACCAGCATGTGCTTCAATTTTCTATTTGTAATATAGAAATAAAATAGAAATTACCTCATAGAATTTCTACTGGGAATTAAATTGGGTGACATGAAAAATACTTAGGATTTATTTCACAAGAATCAATCACTATTATTCATCAATTATTATCATTTATATAGACTTTACAATCTAACCAAAAATTTAAAGATTTTAGTACCAAAAAAAAAAAACAAACTATTCAAATGAGGTCAGGAGGCTAAAAGAGGACGTCAACACACGTGTAACCAGTAAACTACAGGACCCAGCATGCCTTGCATCTTCCAGGAGAAGCAGCACTGCTTTTGTCCTCCAGAGGAGGAGCTGCAAAGGATTGTGGGCCTTTGATTTAGGACACACATATCTACTTGCCATGAGACAGGAATATTTCAGTCCATCCTTTTCTGTTGTCTGTTTATGAATAAACTCATTTTGGTGGTGAAGTCACTCACTACTTTTGAATCTGATAATATGAAGAAAAAAGAAACTTGAACAGAAGAGGATGAAACAACAAAGTATAAACTGGATGGTAAAGCAATAAGGGATAAACCTGAGGACACATATGCTGGTATTTCACATTCAACTAGTAAATTAGAATAAGTAGGCTTAATTTTGGAGAAATAAACATGACTGAAAACAGAAACAAATATACAAATAGTGGTTACAGATGATGTCACCAAAATTCGGGACATTATTGTCCTCAAATGAACGGTGCTCATGTTGAAAGTAAATGGATGGTACACTCCTGTTTTATAAAAACAAGAATCTGCTTTCACTGGAAAATTCATGTTAGGACCAGGTCTGACAAAACACCACGGTGCTAAGCAACTGCACAGAATATCAGCGGGTTTCCTGCTGAGCTACATCAATTCAAACAACTGTTAGCTTTTCACAAACACATTACACTCCAAAGAAGACCCTCCTGAAGACAAAGTCTGACACTGCAGATGAGAGATGTGTTTTTCTTCAATTCAGTCCCTGACAAACCAAAACTCTCTTTTTAAAAAGAAAAAGAAAGCTTCAGATTAGTATCTGCCGGTGTATCTTTGATTCTGACATTCTGCAGAAGGTGACTTTTAAGTGTGCCCAAAATAAATCCTTTAACTAATCAATGGAGCTCACATTTAAACTGTTTAATCTTATATTTAGTGAAGGTGACAGCTTTTCAGAGGTTCAATTCCCCATGATAGACATTGTTTAATTTTATGTCTCAGCATGAAAACAGGGAACCTCATCATCAAAGATCTGTTAATGGCAGGCCAGCCACTGAATAGCAGGTGAGTAGAAGAATGCAGAAGGGGATGGCCAGTAAGCCTGCATCAAATTGAAGAAAAAGGAAAAGCAACTGACACTCAGAAGCTCTCAGATGAACTAGTGTGCAGCTCACTTTCTATAATAAAATGATATCTTAGCATCTGATAAGTCAAAAAAACTATATGGAGAAGATCACAGTTAATAAAGCATAGACACTATTTGTGTATCCATTTGCATTTTGTGGTGATATCTACTCTCCATACTGTCTTGAGAATTGTAGGCATTAAGTTTTCAACTTTTTAAAAAAGATAAATAAGTGAACTGTTGAGAGATGAATTCTATATTGTCTACCTAGACTTAGAGACAAGGGGAATGGAAGGTTGGTGATATAGGAACTTCAAATATCAGCTCCCTCACCCCTGTTTCCCTGATGAGAAATTTAAGGCTAAAACAAGTTAAATTATCTGCCTAGCATTAAACACCCAATCAGTAGCAGAATTGATATTTAAAGTCTACATTATTTGAGTGACAAAGGTTTGTCAAAAAATATTTAAATAAGTAAGACATGGGAAGAAGTGAATAGGTTATTTTTAAAAATTAATTTTATTACTTTCACAATTTAAAATTAGATTTCTGCTTAGTTTTAGATTATTTTCTTTATTGCGTTACTTTTTATGTAGATGACATTGGTTTAAACACCGTATATGAGTTAGGGGTATACGTTCACAACTCTTCAGATGTATGTTTCCATACCACTCTCAAAACCAAGGCACCCATAGCTCTCCACCATAGTTCACTGGATCCCCTCCTCCCTCCCCCCTACCTCCCCACTCCCACTAAACCCCTCTGGTAATCTCTATTCTATAGTTATATTTGCCAAATTTGTTTTGGTTTGGTTCTTTTGTGTCTCTATATTCTACACATGAATAAAATCAATAATGTATCCCCCCCACACACAGCTTATTTCACTTAGCATAATCTCTTCCAGTTTCATCTATATTGTCACAAATGGCAAGAATCTGTCTTTTTTTTTAATAGCTGAGTAGTATTCCATTGTGTATATATGCTATATCTTCCTAATCTACTCATCTGCCTTTGGGTATTATAAAATGTCCATAACTTGGCTGTTTTAAATAGTGCTGCAATGAATGCAGAATTGCAAATGTCCTTTTGAATTAGTGTTTTTTGCACTTTTTGGGTAGATACCTAGGAATAGGATGGATCATATGGTAGATCTATTTTTAATATTTTTGAAGCCTCCATACTATTTTCCACAGAGCTTGCAAATAAAGCATTTGAGAACCGGTCTGCATTCCCACCAACCGTGTACAAGAGTTCCTGTTTGTCCACATTCTCACCAACATTTATGGTTCTGATCTTTTTAATATGGATCATTCTTGAAGGTATGAGGCACTGTGCTTTTGATTTGCATCTCCTCGGTGATAAGTGACAATGAGATCTTTTCATGTACTTGTTGGTCATCTGTGTGACTTCTTTGTAAAAATGTCTAGCACTTCTGCTCGTATTTTCTTAGATTATTTGTTTTCATTTGGATGAGTTATATATTTGTTTATTTTGAATATTAGCTCCCTTTCATTGTACAATGCGCTAATATTGTTTCAGCTACTGTGGATGTTCCCTTTCTCATCTGACCTCAGAACAGATGGATTTCGATGGCATACTTTGAGTTAAATTCTGAGAAAGTGTGATTCTGCAAGCTTCCAAATATCTTAGTACTTTGAACATCTCCCTCCTATCTACACAGGACCATTACAGAAAAGGTTTGTCTCTATGTCTCCCTCTAAGGCACCCACAGACACTCTAAACATCCGTCATGCTTTCCCTCTTCTGATGCTTTCTTTACTCACATCGCCTGTTCTCACTTCAGGATGTCACCCTGATGGGCCCATCTTACAACTCAGAGTTCAGATCAGCTGTGAATCTCATCAGAGAACCTTCTTCAATCACTCTTTGAAGTATTCCTCTTTATTCCCATACTCACATTTATTCTATTTTTAGTACTTTTACTCTCTGAAATTATATTATTTGTTTAGTAGCTGTCTCCACTTAAATGTGGTCTTGTGAGGACATAGATCTTTTCTAATTTGTTTTTTTTTTTTTCCTTCTCAGTTGTATTCCTAGCCCATAACAATATAAATAGTACAGTGGATGAAGCGTTTGATTCTGGGTCAGTACTTCTATATCCACCACTCGATAGCTGTTCATCTTTCTTGCTCAGTTTTCTCTTCTGAACAGTTCTTTCCACCTTGTGAGATATTTAGGAAGATTCAATAAGAAAATATATTCAGCTCATTTAACAGGTTTGGCACATTGGCACAATATCACTAGTTCTATGAATATTATAGTTATTGACAATTTCACAGTCTTTCTGTTCCTGTTCCCAGTTGTCACTGCTACACTTCATTCTTCTGGTTGTTCTATCCATAGTCAACATAGCCTTCCAGACTACCGGAGTGCCAACATCAGTATCCTAGTCATTTACCCTTCATATGGGAGCTGGTATATGGCCTCATTAAAACCTGAAATCATCCATTTGAGAAGAATATCACCGTTTACCCATTTTCATACCAATAAATGAGGTTTGGAGAAGCTAAGTCAATCTACTAAGATCATACAGCTAGTAAATATCTGAGTTATGATTCAAATTCCATTTTACAACTTGATTTTAATTACAATGGTTTTTGAAGTTCTTCTTCACTATGTAGTTCTGTGCTTTTAATACCACCAGCGGAACATAACATCTTTGATGTTTACACTAAACTTAGATGGTAAGTCTGCAAAGATTTTTTTAGACCACAATGATACACACACACACACACACACAAAGTATTGCTTTTCAAGGAAAAATGAAAGAAAGTAAAGTTTTACCAAAAAAATTGCATTTATAAAAATGAAATCTTTCTGCATAAGAAAAGGAATGTAGAAAGACTAGACATTCTACCAATATAATATAAATTTATAGCATTCACTAGATTTGTCAAAACATAGCTGTTTGACACTAAAAGTCTATTCCTGCAACCTTTCAAAAACTGACATTTTTTTCAATCTTTATTTTTGGCTCATTCAATAAACAGAAAAAGACCACACATGTGCAATTTAAGCTTTCTTTTACACAATCTTTAGGGTAAACTTACATTTTCCAAAGGTTTTTTTTTTTCTGTTATGCATATGTTAAAAGGTCTTAAAATTATTAGTAATATCATTATATAAAAATGAGATGCAATGTATGCTCTGCAACCAAGGGTCTCTCTTCTAAGCATATATTTGTATTAAGATATTTGCTACAGTTTTCTGGAGAAAGAGCTTTTGTGGAAATACTCTAATCAGAAATAAAGCTTGAGGGGGTCTCTGTGGTGGTGCAGGGGTTAAAGACAGCACTATCAAGCTACTGCCAGCCACTGCAGCACAAATTCAATCTTGGCCAGGGAGATGACCCACAGGGCGTGGCAGACCTCTCCTGTATGGTACGCTGCTCCCTTCAGCAGCATAGCAGCGTGTTTTGGTCAGCCTGCCTATTCTGCTCCCCTCTCTGTCTCTGGTGAATCCTCTCACCCCTTGCATCTCTGGCATGTACCCCAGTTCTTATATGTATTAATAAATAAATCTTTTAAAAAGAAAGAAAGCTTGACCTTCTGCTTCCAAAGCTCATTTAAGGATATACAATTCACTTTTTATTGTAGGAATTCCTCAGTTTTTGTTAAACTATGTCCCAGAATAATTGCCTACAGGTAAATTACTGCATGCCTGGCCTGTTTTTCCAGTGGTTCTCATTATCAAACTGCAGATGTCATTCCATGGAAAGTATGTGTTTCTCCAAGAGAATAAAAATCATATCTAAAAGGCATGGAAAAGATTTGCATTTATCATTAATAAAATACTGAAAACCCTGAAACTGCAAATACCAGAAATGATGATTTGGAGATGTTACAAGATTTAATAAAATGTGAACACTGTATTTTCTAACCCTTGTATCATTAAAATCTGCAATGTGGTTTCTCTCATTCTTTGCAAACATGATGAACAATATATAATGAGATAGTCAAATATACTTGTTGTTTCTACTTTTTTCACTGCTATATTGAAATTATGTAAAAGTCAGGCAAATTCATACCATTTTATTTTCCATAGGACAAATAATTATTGGCTTGTGTGGCACTTATATACTTGCCACAATAATGCTATGTAACAAAACATCCACAATCTCATGAAGTTAAAACAATACTTTATTTAGATAATGGGTTTTCGATCATCACTCAAGACTGTTATCAGATGAGATGGGTAGTTCTTCTAACTTAGGCTGGACTTGCTCCTACATCTGATGTCAATTGTAGGTCAGCCAGGATAGTATGACCTTGGCAATGGAAACTAAGCTGTGCTTTCTACTTGATTCCATTCTGTACATCTTGTCCTTCAACAGGATAGCCTGGGGATATTCTCAATATAGAACTCCAGATCTGCTCAGATAGCAACCTCAGATGCCAGAGAAATAAGAGCTAGTTTAGTAAGAGCAAAGCACCGAAAAAGTTAGTTGCTTAAAATAACAACTATTTGTTATTGTTCATGAGTTTATAGATATCCTGGGTAGATCTAGTGATTTAATTTTAAAAATATTTATTTATTTATGCACATAAGAACTGGGGTGTAGGCCAGAGTTATGGGAGGTGAAAGGATTAACCAGACAGAGTGAGGAGCAGGACAGACGGATCCACTGCAGGGGAGCAGTGGGCAAGTCAGGAGAGGTCTGCTGCACCACATGGGTTAGCTACCTGGTCAGGATCAAACTCATGTGGCAGTGGCTGATAAGAGCTTGAGAGCACTGTCTTTAACCCCTGAAAGGCTCAAGATCTACCGACTTTGATTGAGCTTGTTCATGAGTATTTAGTCAGTTGCAAACTAGATAAGATGCTCTAACTAAGCTTTGTTTCATTTGTCTCATCTTCTAGCAAATTGGTCCAAGAATCATTTTATGGAGATGACATCAGGAAAAAAGGGAAGTGAAAGCATGCATACATTTTTTTCCAGGTTTAATTATCATATTTTCCGGTATCTCCTTGGCCAAGAAAAATCACATGGTTGAGTCTAGAATTAAAATGTGTGGCAGAAACTATGAAGAGAAGAACAGTGTCTCATTATTTAGTGAGGTACACCTGAAAAACAAGTTCAGTTCAAATTTCAAAACTTTACTGATATGTCTTACCATTTCAACAGAATTACAAGGAAAACCACATAATCATCACAATAGATGACAAAAAGTATCTGACAAAATTCAATATTCATTCATTATAAAAAGGATAAAGGTCAAATAAAATTAAATGGTACTTCGTCAGCCTAATAAATTGCATCTATATGAAGCCTGCAGCTAACCTTATACTTAAGGTTAAAGAATGATATGGTCAGGATATTTTTTCTTACCTCTTCTATTTACCATCATAATACAGCTTCTAGTGAGTTCGGAAAGGAAAGAGAGCAATAAAAGTGACTCCATCACTAGATGACATGATTGTCCACGTACAAAATCTTGAAAAAAATCCTCAAAAGGATTGCTATTAGAAGATCTTTATAGATCTTTTTATAAAAGATCTTTATTAGAAATAAAGGTAGTTAAGCATGAGTCAGGCTTCAAAGTCAATACATAAAATCAACTATATTCTAATATGTTAGGAATAAATATTTAGAAAATTAACTTTAAAAACCATAATAATGGTGCCACCAAAATCCTCAACTTATTAAAATACATAACTCTTGATTGTGCATTTGTCAAAATGAACAGGATAATGAATCTAAAAAGAGTAGATTTGCTGTATGTAAGTTATATATCCATAAACCTGAGTTACAAAAACAACAACAACAACAAAAAAACCTACAACCCCATTAGGCATTTAGTGCTATTAAATTGCTATGTCATTTGCAAGCAAATGTGCCAGGATCATCTTGCAAATGAAATTATGTATAGTTCAATATATTTGTCAGTTTGACTTAAATTTAAAGTCTATTATTTATCTAAAGCAATGAAATGTAAAGCTATTTTTTTCTTAGAACTTAACATGTAAATTAACTTTTTCTTTTCATTGATTGAATAGGTCTTGCAACTGCTTTTCTCAAGAGTATATGACAAAATCAAAAGAAATAGAGTTAATTTGTTTACAATAGGTTGTACTTGTGGCCAAGAAACTTGTAGTAAGTATTTAGTTACTACCCATCTAACCCCAAATTGGTTAAAGAGAGAATTAATAGATCTGTCAAAGCTTTTACACATGCTAATTTGAAGAAATGTTAGTCATTCTTTGCACTTTATTCTTAGAGATCTGAAATCTGTCTATACAATCAATTGAAAATTCTCGAGGTCAGTGCTGAACATCCATTCATTGCTGACAAGTTACTCAATTTCTTCCTTTACATTTGTTTGTTTTGTAACCAGAAGTCAGAATCAAATACATAAAATTTAGAAACAAAAACTATGAAGATGGTAGGAAAAATCATCTTTGGGAACCTAGTTTAAAGTTTCAGTAACATAAATGATTAAGCATCTTAAAATGAAAATTTAAATGTAAGTAGCTAGTAGACACTAATATATTACTACCAAAAACACTCCTAATTTGAATTGTGAAAATTAAGATTTGGGTTGAAATACAACTTTCTACACCCTTGAATTAAAAAATGAAAAGCACATTAATGCTATAAAATACAGAATAGTCACAGATCTTAGGCTTTTCTCAAACTTTGTCAGCCTGCTCAAATTGGTCAAGAGATGACAGAAATCAGCAGGTCATACAAAAAGCCAGTATGACTGGTCTGCACAGCAAAACTGCACCAATAATGCTGGAAAAGTCTTGTTCCGCTCTTTCTAGGCCTTTGATAATCCATGCAGAACCGGGACAAGCATTTTTGCAGGTTCTAAATCTGATTTACCACTGCCTTCCAAACCCAAGTGAAATTCATGTAACCACAAAACCATCTGTAAAGGTTAGCTTACATTCCAGTTATCCCCTACTGAGACACAGTCAACGAACCTCACAGGCCTTGGCAGATGATTAATCTCATTATAATCTTCTGGCTAGATTTCACAATCTGCCCGTCTACTTTCAAAATTTCTCTCTAGAAATGCAGAGTATTTCCATTTGCCTTTGTAAAAGCAAATATTTTGACCATCATACTTTTGTGAAAATATATAATTTTACTAAGAATATTTAGCGAAGACTACACTTGACTTGTTCATTTCTTCCAGTACTAATGTCAACTATATTTAACCCTCTTTAATAATTTAAAATAAAAGCCACTCTGTGATTAGGAATCCAAATAAAGCAATGATCTTCAGTGAAATTTTCAACAGTAAGCCTGGTGACTCTTAATCTACAGGATTTCTGACACAATTGAAATGCATAAAGGGATGGAGATACAGGGCCTCCCTGGTGGCGCAGTGAGTTAGGCAATGCACTATGAAGCAAACCGCAGCCACTACAGCATGAGTTCGATCCCTGCTGCCAGCCAGCGAGGGGACCCACATGGCGCGGCAGACCTCTCCTGCTGTGCCCGCTGCTCCCCTCAGCAGTGTACTTCCCTTGATCTGCCTGTTCTGCTCCCCCCTCTTGTCTGGTGAATCCTCTCACCCCCACACCTCTGGCCTGTACCCCAGTGCTTGTGTGCATAAATAAATAAATCTTTAAAAAAAAAAAAGGGATGGAGATACAGATGCCTAGCTCAAAGGAACAAGCAGAGCAGATGTAACCCACAAAATGGGTTAATTTCACAGCTTGCTAACTCATACTAACATTCACATATTTTCTCTAGCACAATCAAAGATGTTGACTGGAAAATACATTGGAAGGTTATTTGTGCTCCTAAATTGAATTATAATATCTTAGTTTGTGTTTCCTAAAGCATGAGAAAATTTTAATATGGTATACAGACTGAAAGCATCCTTTAAGTTATCTGTGAAAGGAGAATCACTGAAAAAGATAAAGATGAATGAAAGAAAAGAGAGTGTAAGATAAAATGGATGTTACAGTTCTAACTTTTTAAAAGTATGTAAGATCTAAAGAGCATTAAAGCATGGTTGAAGATGCATGAAAAAATTTAAAACTTGCTATCATTGGGGACCGTTGTATCTTCATGTTATGTCTCCATTTAATTGCATGCCAAGATGCATTTGAAAAAACTGAAAAGTCAGCATCAAACTATCATAATAGGTATTAGGGCATTTGCATATTTATTCTCTGATTCATAAAGACAGCTATAAAAATAGGATTTATGTAGAATCTGAAAAGGCAATAAACAGTTGGGGAGCAAGGGTGTGTTTTAACATATGTATTATTGGTATATTTAGCTATAAGGCATGTTCACTTAAAACATCTGTTTCTCAGTTGTATTCTGTGCAATGGTATGATTATTAGTGGTATGCTAGTTCCAAAAATATAAAGTTTGTTATTAAGTTTGATAAGTATATAATTTCACTTTGCTCTTCCACATGTGTTCCTGACATAAGATGTATTGTTTGTTTCTATTTCAATTTGGCAGTACTTAATATTGCTTTTGGTGAACAATTGAGTTCACATTTCTAATGCTTCCCATGTGGATTATGAAGTACACGACTGGAATTAAAGAAGACCTCCAGCAGATTTTGTAATAATGTAAGTTCATGAAGTAATAGATAAATACAAACTATTGCCTCTGAAGATAATATATAGGATTTTTACTACAAATAAAAGTAACAAAAATCACTACAATTTTTTAATTTGTTATTAAATATATAGATAAATAATAACATGGGAAGACATGTGACTAGAAAATCTATGCCGTCTATACTGCTATTTATACAAATTTCATCTTAAAATTATTAATAAATATTAAGGCAAGTAGATGATTACTTGAGAAAGGATATCATCAACTTATATCTTGCATTAAAATAGCACAGAAATATTATTACTATACAATTATAATATTAAATATTCCTTAGAAATTAACAATGCTTTCTTTCATTTTCCTACCCCATCTACTTACCATTTTTTGTGTGTGATAGGACTGAGAGTTTAGGCTAGACTATTGATTTGACTCTTTGGGCCTTTATTTTCTCTTTCTCTGTTAGTTAATGTTTGATCTGGCAATCAGCCAAACAATTTTTAAAAAATTTACTGAGTGCCTGTGCTGTGTATTAAGGAGATAGCAATAGTTATTGTACTTAATAGAGCCTATACAAAAAAATACATATTAAAACCAAGGTGCTTCATTGACCTAATAGGACAATGTCTACAGCATAATAAATACTATGCAGCAAAATTTGACTCTATCAAATTAAATCAGTTGTGCTATCTAACGTATCTACCATTAACCAATGAATTATCACGTATATCTGGGATGTCTTGCATTATTAGACATTATAACATTTTAAAGAGAAAAAGTCATATATAGACTACTTTTGGAGTTTCTAAAAAAGTTCCATAATTCAAAAATTGAGTTGTTTAATTATTTTATAGAATCAATCTTTTAACCCTGATAGTAGATCAGCTTAATTATATACTTGGGTTCAACTTATGAATGTCTTTTTTGTTAGGTGAACCCAAAATGAAGCCTATATTACACAGCAAATGGAGATGTTCTATGAAAATGAAAGGAAAAGAAGTTAAAGGTTGAAAAAAAAAACCCAAGCCAGCTGAGATTTCTTGATGTCAATAATTGAAAAATCTACAGGTAATGTGAGGGCAGACTGGTGTCCTTTCTCTCAGTTCAATGCCAACAGGTGTATGGTCAGACAGCACAATCATATTTAGGAACAACCACCTGGGTAATATCGGAAATAGATAAAGTTCTCCATTTCCAGTAGCTATGGTTTCAGAGGATAATTTTAGTTTTAAATCATTCCAAACCAAAAAAAAATTGGAGAAAACCTAGAAATGTTAATTTGGAAAGTCATAGTTTGATATTAGAAAAATTCAGGAGCCAGTTCAGTCACAGGTTAAAAAAGCAAGAACATAAAAAATGATTAAGAGGTCCAGAACCCCATGTCCATAAAAAGATGCTGCTAAAACATATTTTTCCTCCACTTTTATTACTCCAATCCTACCAAAAAATCAAATAAGACTAATTAATTCATTTGCAAATTATTCATTTGCAGATTATTGCTATTCTCAATAAAGTTGGTATCTTTTTCCATCAGCATGATAAGAACAATACTTAATGGTGTAGATTTTTAATCTGCTTTTATGAAACTTTTCATGAAGAATTTTAGGTTGTGATCTTAATAGCCAGCTCTTCAGGGTTCAACTTCATAACATAAATGTAGTTTTCCCTTTCTTCAGCAATCTTCCAAAAGCAAAAATAAGAATCAAAACCAGAAATTCCACTTTTCTTGAAAATATAGTCACTAAAACCTCTAAGTACATATTAGGATGTAACTTCCAGAAGCACCAAAAATTTATCAAGTAGTATAAAACACAATTCAAGGAGGCCTATAGGTACAAATCTCATAAATATCAATCAGCTAACCTTAGCACCATAGAGCAACAACTATTTTATTCTACCTATGAATTTATTGGCCAACAATGTATTTAGCTTAATATTCAGCTGAGACAATTCTTTTATTACAGTTGCTCACAGAGGTCATTTGATCATAACCCACTGGTGTGCAAGATGGTCTAGAGCATTAAAAATAGTTTCACTCAATGTCTGGTGGTATCTTTGTGGGAAAACTGGAATGCTGAGCTCCTTTACATTTATGCCTCATTGGGTCTCTGTATTATGGTAACCCCCAAAGTAGTCTTATTTCTTGTATTTTTAGCTCAGACTTCTAAGAGTAAGTGTCCCAGTAAACAAGGAAGAAGCCACATGGCCTTTTATAACCCATCCCCAGTGATCACATAACATCACTTTCATTATACTGTATTAGGTGAAGCATGTATAAAACCTGCCCATATTAAAGGAAACTCCAAACTCCAATCTTAATGAGAGGAATGTCAAATAATGTGCAGAAGGGCTTTAACACCGTCACAATGCAAAGTAGATGAATTTTATTGGTTGTATGGAAAATATATGAATAGACGCTTGATGAAAGTTTCCCTGCATCTAACTTGTTTGTGTGGAGAAGACAAGTTGGAGTTGAGCAGGAAAACATGCACAGTCCATACTGTGGACATGATGGTGGAAACAAAACAGCCCTAGAGCTGCTAGTGTCAATTGACTAGTGAGGAATAAACTGAAAAGTAATATCCTAATTGCTTACTCTTGTAAAGAAAAATATATTTTTGGAAATAAGATGACCCTATACTTCTTGTCAATAGCGTGTTCAAGAAATGAATTTATTTAGAGATGGCTAATTGCAAATAGTGATAACAGAATACTGAAAAAAAGGAAAAAAAGAAGAAGGAACAAGAAAAATCTGAATGGTAAATAATTAACTTTTAAAATGTCGTTAATGTTGGTATAGAATAGAACTATTCTTAACCTATAACTAAGATCAAATTTTAAAAACCTAACAGTAACTTCTATAATACAGGAATTGAAAATAGAAATACAAGAGATAAAAAAATAATGATAATATATAT
This sequence comes from Galemys pyrenaicus, assembly GCA_019455555.1. NCBI lineage: Eukaryota > Metazoa > Chordata > Mammalia > Eulipotyphla > Talpidae > Galemys > Galemys pyrenaicus. The sequence goes on from JAGFMF010011861.1 coordinate 20,928,482, forward strand.
ACTGTATATATACATGTATATATGATGTATAAATTATATATACAGTATGCATGTAATAATATATAACATATATATGGTCAAGTGTACATACACACACATATATGAACACTGTTGACACTTGAACAAATGTAAGTTAGGGGTACTGATTTCTGTGCAGTGGAAAATCCAAGTATAACACATAGTAGTTTCTCTGACATCCAGATTGGTTAAATGCAGAAACCACAAGTAGAAAAATGTTTGCCTTTGGACCCACCCACTTCAAATCCTGTGTTGTTCAGGGGTAAGTTAAATAGAGAAATTATGTATGTATGTATGTATGTATGTATGTATGGATGGATGGATGGATGGATGGATGGATGGATGGATGGATGGATGGATGGATGGATGGAATAACAGACTGGAGAAAGGCTCTGATTAAAAGCTTGAAGTAATTATAAACCTTGTGGAAGGAAACTCTTAACATATTTAAAACCAAATACTATATGATAACAGAGCCAGTGGCCTCTGTGTGGTAGTGAATCTTAAATTCAGAGTAAGCCTCTCTCCCCTGGTTCTATAAGGCAACTGATTCAGTAGTTTTACATAAGCTAGGGTATATTACCATGCTCCAGTTTATATCATTGAGATAACAGAAGGAAAAGGATATATATATATATATATATATATATAATAAGCAGTTCAACTTCTGAGAAAGTTAGCATATGGCAGCAGAAACGTAAGTGTTGCTTTGATTTTGGAAAGAAAAATGAGAAGTATTCCTGAGTCAAAGCTCAATGCCACCTGAATGAGATGATTTAATTTTGATGCTACAGAATGAACTTTGCGTGGGCAGAGACTCATGGCAAACGAAAACACCTGCACAGATCTCATTAGGGAATTGAAAAAACACCATTTTCCCATGACAGAAATAATTATAGGTACACTATTTTCATTTAATGAAAGTGGGATTTTTTTTACTTCTAAAAGCACAAATCATTTGTTATAATGAATTAACTTATCTCACTCAACTTTTCAGAAAAAGGAGATAGAGAAGTGCCAAGTAAGCTCAAACTGACAAGATTAAACTATAAATAAAATAATTTTAAATTAAAAATAATAAAGTAAAATTGAGCTAATAGTCTTCTTCCTATGCCTTTTCATAATTCCTCCATCCTGAAATCTAATTTTCCTTAAAGTTAATAAAGTAAAATTTGAAAGACACTCTCTGAGCCTACTTGAACATTCCTCAACTTGCTTCTAAGATCTAAATTATTGATTGGCCTTGAATTCTTGAAAGCCTCCTGGCTTTCAAGAGAGGGGAAATGCCATCATCAATATTTGTGTGTTCTACAAAATAATTTGTTCAGTTTTGCTTACTTTTAATGTTCTAAAATTATGCATATGAACATATACTATCCCATGAATAATCACAGACCTTCATGGATCAATATTCAGTACTTCATTTTCACTGCTACTCTGGGGATGTCTGCTTACTGTAACCTGGAAAGTAAGTTCTCAACTCCACTATGTAAAATTATTTTATCTGTATCATGCACCAAGACCAAGAACCTATGAACCCAGTACCCAAAACCCACCAAGACCCATGATTGAACATCTGACTCTAATACTATATTCACCTATGGAATGGTGAGACAGAGAAGTGTCAGGATGGATTGCAACCTGGTTACAAAAAGTAAACCACAGAACACCAGATTTTACCAACTTGTGTTTATGAAGGAGGTCACCTTATTAGTAGTCCATACTCGGTAATGGAGCTGTTCTTACTTCAGCTAAGGAACCTTAGCCATGCCCACTGTAAAGTCGCCTCACTACCAAGTCATTCAAGCATTTCTCAAAAGCACTATGAGGTTTCGTATGTGTTCCCAGGCATTATACCATAAACATTAGGTGTCATATTACAATATCTGTTTTTTCTGCTTTCTTGATAATGTCTTTAGGCATTGAAGTTAAGGAAAAACTTCATCATATCCTCCTCTACCGACAGCATTCTTTACGACATCAGATCCCTTACCAGAGATGCTTCTAATGGCACAGTTATCAAGAATCACAGCAGTGTGCATTCTGTTTTATTGTCCACACTACATTCAGCATCAACCACAGTGTAAGACAGAAATCAGATACTCTGATTAATGATGTAAGTGAATAAAACAGGAAGATTCTCAAAATTAGGTTCTTCTAAATCATGTTTGTTTTTGAGGTGCTAAGTATTCTCTAGTGAACTCACATTGTCTTTCTTCCCAAGTTATGTGACACATTGAGAATTTACTTTGCATTAGAGTAAGAAAAGCTAGTTCACTAATCCATGATGAATACAGTGGTGCACAAAATCATTTGTAACAAAGCACCAGTATGATCATTTGGATGAGTAGGGTTTCTCATTGAATGCTCTTATGGTCTACTGCGTAATAGTTTCTCTAAGTGGCCTTGGGGTCTTCCACCTACTTTTGCACACACTTGGATCGCTGGAACCTATCATCAATCTTCCTGACTAACTTTAATCTTCCTGCAAGTTTATTTTTCTTAGATTTTATATTCTCATAGAAGTTCTTGTGACCTTTTAAGCCCTTCCATTGTGTTCCCACAGCATCTCACTTTCCAAATGTCTTAGCACTTAGCACATGGTGCACCTGCCAGTTTCAAGACATATATTGCCCTTTAGACTCTAAACATTAGGTGATGTTGATTAAGGGTGGCAAATGCTTCCTACGACATCTTATAGTCCCAGTATCTTGAAGAGAGCCTAGCAAATGTTTAGTGTTCTATTGGTGTTGAGAGGATGACCTACAAAGCATCTGTAAAGGATGTCTTAAGTATATTAAATGTCTATAAAACACTTAACAAAGTTGAAGATTCATTAAATTAGCCATAAGCAACCTCATTGATTGAACCTGTTCAATTAGCAAGAAGCTTGTAATTACCTCTCATTGGTCAATATGAAGTGAATTACACTCTTGAAACTGTTTGCTAATACTTATTTAAACAGCTATTTTTTCAGTTCATTTTATATCCCAGTTACTTTCTCTTGTGCTTATTGGCACATTGACAATTCAACTGAATAGGTTTCATCCTATTTAGTCACTATTGATTCTATGTTATTTATTTCTTTTTTATAAGGACTATCTGTTAGATATGATGTGTGACTCTACATATCAAGGTACAAGTAACATACCAGTACATATTAGTTTGTACCAAATTCAAGATACTATTAATACAATGGTGAAAAAGATAATCAAGGTCTTTATTCTCTCAGTACTTTATTCATGTGGATGGAAGTAGAGAGTAAAGAATGAATGAATAAATTAAATAATAGGAATACATCATACGACAAATGGAAGGTGAAAATATATTATGGTGCTCTATCAGAGAAACACCAAGTCACTTCAGTTTATTGAACCAAGGAGGTTCTGTTGAAGAGTTGATATTTATTTTAAAGCCTGAATACCAAGAATGAGTCAGCCATGGGTAGAAAGTTCTGGCAGGAACAGCATTCCAGAGAAAGAAGAAGCTAGTGCAAACACTTTAAAGTATACCCCAGCATGATATATCTTTAGAAAGAGAATATCATTCAGTTTCCATATTTTTAAGATATGGTTATATTTGTCTTCTGCATTGAAATGTCCATGGATGATCATAGAAATAAGACATAAGTGACCTCACTTATAGAAAAAAATTTTAAATTTAATAATTTAAATTAAAAAATATTTTGAGGGGAAATCTTTACAAAAAATGGGACAAATGGACAGGTGGCCTCAATTATTACTCTATTGCCTTCAGAGATTTTACACCCTGAGCCACATAGCTACAACACAGATAGCACTCATGAGTCAGCTGAACACATGCATGAGTTAGCTGAACACTCCTGTCCACATGCAGACAAACCTTTTTTCATTTCCTTTATTGTAGCTGAGATAGGCCAACATAGGGACAGGTGTTCCTTCTCAAGGTTAGTATCAGCACTAGATTCCTGGCAAGTCTCTCTGAACCAGGTTGCCTCTGGGCAAAGCTTATTCATTCTTGTCTCAGATCTGATCTAAAGTTATACTTTGTTTTGTTACCAAAAGATTCAAAACATTCTTTTAAAAGTTTCTGTATTTGGGGGCCTCCTGGTGGCGCAAGGGGTTAAGCACCACACAATGAAGTATCCAAAGCCACTGCAGCATCAGTTCGATCCCTGGCTAGGGAGGTAACCCACATGGCGCAGCAGATCTCTTCTTCCTTGCACGTTGCTCCCCTCAGCCATGTGTTTCAGTCAGTCTGCCTGTTCTGCTCCCCGCTGTCTCTGGTGAATACTCTCACCTCCCACATCTCTGGCCTATACCCCAACTCTTGTATGCATAAATAAATAAATATTTTTTTTAAAAATAAGTTTCCATATTTTTCTGATTTATAATTATCAGTGAGTAGTTTTCTCTAAATTAATATAATTTGTATGAGACATACTTTATTCAGAATGAATGGACAGGACTATGCTAAAAGTCAGCATTACTTGTTTCTACTCACTTTATCATGCCTGTCAAATGTGCCATTCCCCACTCAAAAGTTTCTAATAAGGGAGTTAAAAGAAGACTTTTCTCAGCTCTTGTTACTGAAGAACTGTAAACAACCTGAACACAATTTTGAGTTGTCAAATGTCTTTTTATAAAGACTTTTATAACCAATTAAAGTATTTGTAAAGCTTTGGACTTTAAACTATTTGGTTAAAGTGATGAGAATGAACTGTAATTAAGAAAGATGTATGAGATACAAGAGATAAGAAAGATATATGAACCATCTACCTTTACTAGTTTTAAGTCTCTTGAATCAATTGAAAGTTGAATATAATTTGAAAAGAGAAAACAGGAATAAAGAAAATAGTGACAGAAAAACAAAGACTTACAATTTTGTAAAGAAACTTGAGACTAAATGAAGTTAAAAGATGCCTGTGAACTAGACAGTGGAGGAAATTCAGAGAAAACTGTTGGGAATCGAATCAGGGAAATAAAAAACAGAGATGGCTAAGTTTATCCAGCTTCCTCCCCTCCCCATTCCTTCAACTCCCCTCTTCCCTGTATTTCTTTTCTTTTCCTCATCTTCACTTCCCTTTCCTTCTAAACAACTTAGCCCCAAAGTCACTAGGTAAAGCAGGGCAAGGTCAATATTGGTTGGAGGAGAGAGGAAGACCCAGACCAGGGTATCAGAGTTTAAGGGGGATGGAAACTCGCATTGAGGGACAGGTTACTGCAGGGTATCAGAACCCAAAGGGTGAAAAGGATATTAGAGTAGGAGAGTAGTTCAATGTGTCAGCACATGTCAGCATATGTCGTTATGCTATAAGATTGGTTGCAAAGAAAGGGCTTGACCAATAAATAATATATAAGAATGATGGGAATCAAATTTCTCATTGTTGAAAACAGGAGTTGAAATTATGGAAAGTGAGAAAACTAGAATAATATTGTGGATTTGGAGTAGAATTAGAGGCATTGCATTAATATTTAGTTCTCAATGTGCAGTGATAACAGCATATATACCTAAGTGTGTATGCATATATGCATAGATCCACAGGTTATATGTGTGTATATTATTATCTTGATCAATTCAGGCTGCTGTAAAAAGTGCCTATATTAAATGACTTATAAAAAAAAACAGAAATATATTTTTGAATCCAGAGGCAAGAAGTCCAAGATCACAGTGCTACCACAATAGAGTTCTGATGAAAAACTTCTAGGCTTCGGACTGCTTACTCTGCGTGTCTTTACGTGGTGGAGAGCACATGAAAGCAAGCACGCTCAAGACTGTAGTCCTGGTAAGGCATGGTCAGAGACACCTGCAGAAAATGATTTCACCTTGGTAAACTTATAGGTTCTTTTATTTTTACCATCATTAAAATTAATCAATTAACCACACAACGCATGTGACCATGAGATTTTAGAACCAAATTGGGCCTCCCTGGTGGCGCAGTGGGTTAAGCAACGCACTATGAAGCAAAACTGCAGCCACTGCAGCACGAATTCGATCCCTGCTGCCGGCCAGGGAGGGGACCCACATGGCGCAGCAGACCTCTCCTGCTCCCCTCAGCAGTGTACTTCTGTTGATCTGCCTGTTCTGCATCCCGCTCTCTGTGGTGAATCCTCTCACCCCCCCACACCTCTGGCCTGTACCACAGTGCTTGTATGCATAAATAAATAAATCTTTTAAAAAAAAAAGAACCAAATTATCTTTCATTTCAATACAAGTATAAGTTTTTGACATCAATGGAGTAATGGAAGAAAAAGAATGTGTGTAAGAATAAAAGTATGTGTGTCTACATGGGTGTTTCCACTCTTCCACATTACATAGAAATAAGTGTCTAAGTTTGTAAATAAATTAATTTGAATCAGAATTCAATATTTTTCAGCTGAATGCAATCCAATCTACCCTGTTTCAGTGCTTCAACATGAAATTTTTTGTCCTGTTTATAAATATTCACATGCATCTGTGTCAGCTTATTCATTTATTCGACAGGCATCTGTGTCAGCTTATTTGTTTATTCGACAGGAAGTTTTGATTTAAGTTGCCAAAGATTCCTCATCGACTTGTAGGATGTTCCATGAAATGGGCACTACTCTGTTTTACACCTGAAGACTTTACAAAACATAGTTTTGGAGACCTTTAAAACTGTGAAGAATAAATTTCCTGTTTAATGTTTCATCAAGATAACTACTTTGATTTGTAGCAATATACACTGTAATTTCATATATTACATAATACTATATTTTTTATAGATTTGAAAAATAAAAGGGCTAAAGGCTTTGAAATCACTTGTTTTGTTTCAGACTGTTTTGAATCCCAATTGTCCCGCAGTCACTTCACATGTCTTTCTAGTAAAAAGTCGAAAATTTTATCTTCAGAGGGAATCTTAAAATAACTCCTAGCTTTAAAAAGCATGAATTTGAAATTAGCAAGTAAACTTATAATTTAGAATTTTCTAAAACAAAATACAGTGGAGGTGTGTGTGCGGTTACCCCAGTTGCCATGGCAGTCCGACAAGCAGCCCTAGGCTCCCCCAACTTCACTGTCATGCAGATTATGTTTTTCTCACCATCCTTGTTCAGTAATTTTCTTATATGAAAGCACTGTTACATTTCACAGCAAATTAATCAAGACCCAACAGACATTACTTTCCCAAGCAACAGTTATGAAGTCCATGTCAGAATATAAAATGTCAGGATCTCACCCTCATTGAGCCCTTTTGGGCAGAGCACTCACAGATATAGAGCAGTCCATAATTGCATTTCTTAACTGCTAAGTTCATAACTATTAACCTTTTGGCAACGATGCCAGAGCTGCCATGTCATGAATTACCTCTTGGTCTCCTTATATCAAGCAAGTTTAAAAGAGGAGTCTCAAGCCGTGCCAGCCTGGCATGCAAGGCCCAGCCCAGCAACATGAAACTTCCTCCTGGCTGACTCTTCTGACTAATTTTAAAATGAAGTACTTGAACACTTTAATCAGCATCACACCATTCTACAAAGCAACTCTAAAATTTGTGTTTCCATGGTAACAACAGGAGACTTATTCACAAGTCCTCATATTGCCTATATAACCTAGTTAATTACACATTAAACTGTGTGTGTATATATGTTAAGTATGTGTGTATGTATGTATATACTTATACATATTAATTAAACAATCATATAAATTAATTTCTGCATATAATTAATGCTGCATAAATTTAACTGCCAAATCTCATCACTTTATTTTTTTTTAAGATTTATTTATTTGTACATACAAGAGCTGGGTATAGGCCAGAGGTGCGGGAGGTGAGAAGATTCACCAGAGACAGAGTGGGGAGCAGAACAGACAGATCGACTGAAATACACTGCTGAGGGGAGCACCTGGAGAGGCAGGAGAGGTCTGCTGCACTATGTGGGTCTCCTCCCTGACCAGGGATCGAACTGGCGCTACTGTTCTACCAGAGAGGTGGTGCTTCACAGTGAAGTGCTTCACAGTGAAGTGCTCAACCTGCTGCACCACCAGAGAGGTCCCCAAATCTCATCACTTTAATGGAATTTTAAAAGACATATGCCTATACAAGTCTTCAACATTTAGAGAAAAAAAGCAAAAATATAAAATCTGAGTACTTATTTTGGGATCTCACCTAAAGTGATTTACCAACTGCATGAACTAAGCTCTGTGTTTTCACTTGTCATAAATATTACTTTGGAATGTATATGTCAGTATTACTAGAGATATTTAGTTGTTTATCGTCAATGTAAAGACATGTCTTTCTATTTTCCTGAAGTTAAAAATTATTAACTAGTTAACAAGACAGGCAGGTTGGTAAATGATAGGTTATCAGCATCTCTTTATCTCCAAAGCATGCAATTATTCTTTCAACACATATCAATGTGCTAATCAAGCAATCAATGTGCTGATATCAATGAGACTCAGATCCTCTAAAAGATTCTTGGAGTAAAGCAATGAAAGTCATACAAGTCAATTATTCATGTTACCACTGGTGCACACGTCATGCACAGTGCTAGTGTCTAATGCAGATGGCCGAGGTAAGTGAAGAAGACTTTCTAGAGAAGGTACATTCTGAGCTGCATTTTGATGAATAAGGAAGACTATGTCTAGGGAAGTGGGGTGAGAGAAGGATTAAACGCATGCTCAGAAATAAACAGAATGTGCTAAGCAAAGAAAACATTTTAAAAAGTCCTAATAGCATGCTGTGGCTGGAACATGATTCATGCCAGTGGTAACAAGTGCTCAGACTGGAGAGAAGAGTAGCCATCAGTCAATCAGTCAGGGTAAAGGGAAACATGATAGGGTTTTGAGTAGTATCTGTATTTTAGAAAGGTCATTCTGGTGACTTTTTTTTAAAGATTTATTTATATATGCATACAAGCTGGGTACAGTTCAGAGGTACAGGAGGTCAGAGGATTCACCAGAGACAGAGTGGGGAGCAGAACAGGCTGACTGAAATACACTGCTGAGGGGAGCAGCAGTGGAGGCAGAAGAGGTCTACTGCCAGGGATCGAACTCGCGCTGCGCTGCTGCAAATGCTTCACAGTGCAGCGCTCAACCTGATGCAACACCAGGGAAGCCCCAATTCTTGTGACTTTTGTGTGATATACTGAAATCTGGTTGAAGGTGAGACGACACATATAAAAATTCAGCCAGTCTGGGCTAAGGGAGTCTGGTAGAGAAGGTTAGGAGACATCTAAGAAAGAAGAGTTTCTGTGATTGATTTTTATCTGGACCTTGAGGGAAAATACCAGTTTAGGAGGCTCCCAGTGTTTGAGCATGAATTTTTGACTTCTTAAAAGAATTGTTTAAAATGACTTCCTCCACTTTCTCACATTACCTTCATTTATTATCCATTTAACGCTGTATTCCACCCGCATCATCCTACTGAAATAATGTACGTGAAAACATATCTCACTTCAATGTTATGAAATTCAGGATCCTCAGAAGGCTAGGTCCATTCTGCCATATTCACTTACTTACAACATCCGTCACCCCTGGCATCTGTGATGCTATGGTGCCCTGGTTCTCTTTTACTTGACGTCTCTTCTGAACACCAGTCCCATGACTCTTATTCCTAACAGGACTCATATATTTCCCCATAAATCTTAATTCAATATATCAAATCCTAAATTCACCATCTTTCCTATCTTCCTTTGACCTGTATCATAATCAGTGTTCCCCATCTCAGTAAATGGTTCCACACCCAACTTTGGTATTTCAAGTCATAAATGCATGCTTTAATCAACTACTACCTTTATCAACTGCTCTCTATTCCTATATTCAATAAATGGCCATATCCTGTTGACTCTACATAAGAGTCTCTCCATTCCCATTGTCATCACTCTAATTCAAACTACTAGTGTCTCTGTTACTATTCCCCCAATCACCCTTCTTTATAAAATAATTTCTACTTTAAGCAACATCACATTATAACATTATATATTTTTCAGGTGTGCATCTTTATAATCCAACATCTGGATACAGATTAAATGCACCGCCAAAAGTTCAATTCTATCTTTCAACATACAACCTGATTGCCATAATTAAATCACCCTTTTACCTCTCCAATTTGTTTTCCATATAACAGTGTACTAGAGAAATTAATCAGTAAATCAGGGCCACACAGTCAATACGGTGAGTGTAGGTTTCCCACCTATAGCCTTCAAAGTATGTGCGACTGTCCCTTTCAGGTGTAGATTTCAAGATCACACAATTTTTGCCAGCTACATCCTCTCCTGTATCAGTGAGAGTTCTAGTTTCCAGTTTTTCATCCCTCCTGAACTGGGCAAATGCAACCCAGTCACAATCCAGCTGGCTTCTGGCTTTGGCAACATGTAGGAGACAATAAAGGTCATCTGTCCCATAATGGGTAACACAAAATGTAGAGCTAAGCACCCAGAGAAGAAATGAACACTAAGGTTGGAGCTGAAAAAAAAATCCTAATGAATAATGGTGTTTGCAAATAAGGAGTAGCCATTTATAGAGATAGCTCCAAGCCTGAATTACAAACTTGACAAGCTTCATGTCTCCCCAAATCCCAAAGCATATGCCTAATGCTCCAAGTAAGGAGTTCTTATAGTGATTTAATCTACTTCCCATTTTCCATTTCCCTGATCAAAAAGAGTCCTTCACCAAAATAAAATTTTCTGTGTCGATAGGTGTTGATTTAATAAATTATTAAAATTATTGGTATTTTTTTTTCAAAACCAACATTCATGTGAAAAATGTATGCAAATTTAGTACTTGCTAAAGGTTTCCTGATTCTTAGTTTTGAGTTTATATATTTTTTAGCACTAATACTCAACCCTTAAGGATTGGAGAGTCATTTATCTAGCATAGCTGCAGAAAAGTGACACAATAATATTGGCTAAATGGGCTTTCACTGACATGTTGAAATCATGTGAATGAGCTTTCCAAGTCAAGCAATTACAGTGAGCTCTCACTGACTTTGTAAATGAGGTGATTGTTTCTTACATTTTACATTTCATATTTCATGCTCGTATATATAAAATAAGCAACTAGTAGCAACAATAGATTTAATACTAAACTTTTAAGTTAGATGTAGAATAACAGACACCTCATATTTTCAGCATAAATCTTTCCACTCAGAGGTTATACAGTAACAGCACTAATATATTGTCATGTCCTGTTCAATTTAAGCCCTTCAATATGATGAGAATGAAGTCTTCTTAATTCCCTTTCTAATTACCTAGTCCAAGAGAAAGAATGTTATAGGATTAAGGTAATTTCTGTCACATAAGATTAATATAGTCATATGTAAATTAGGCCCAGAACATAGATTTTTATATGGTTTGGGTTGTACCAAAAAATATATATTCCCAGTGAGTAGATAACTGGGCATTTATACAAAATGTTACAGGAAATATATACATGAAAACAAGTCATTGTTACAGATCTTGAGGGAAGAACAAGAGAAAAAAAGCACATTAAGAATGTCATATTTGGATAAAGTTGGGACTGTTGAATATTAACGTGTAATTAGTTTTCAGAGAATAAGACTTTTTTAATTCATTTGTCTACTAGATATTTGTTGTGTCTCTATTACATGAGGGCATTGTTGGAGGTTCTAGGAAGTCATCATTAAAACAAAAAGAAAATCCCTCACCTTCATAGAGCTCATAGTCTCATAAAGGGACACAGATAGGTAGGTAGGTAAGTAGGTAGTAGATGGAAGATCATAAAATTATTCTGCTCATCAAGATTAATCAGTCGGAAATCAATTTAATCTCTTATGTAAAACAAATGGAAAGATCTGAAACAATAGTTTTTAAGACAGTGAACATAGGCATTGACAGATAGATATCCCTGAGATCAGCTGAGTTTTCTAATTGAATGCATTACTCAGTAGTTTGGAATATATGCATTCAGTCTTTTCAGTTGTTACTGTTCATTTATCCATAACTATCTGGGGAACATCTACTATGTACTTGATAATCTTATAAGTAGTAGTGATATAGCAGTTGAGGTAAGGAGTTGAAGAGAGGTAGAATAATAGTGAATGAGTAAATAAATATATAGCTAAGTTAGATGATAGTAAATGTTATAATAATTAAGGTAAGGAACTGGTTGTCTACAGCAAGAATGTGATTTTAAATGAGGTGATCAGAGAGAGCTGTGCTTAGAAAAGAAAATATAAATACCAAGAAGAAAGTTGTGCAGTTGTCTGAGGGAATATTGCAATAGGATTAGAAATAAGGAAGAATGTTACACACATGCCATGAACCTTGTGGAATGTCTTCATAATATTGGCATATGAGTCTATGCATAAGCAAATAAGCCGAACTGGCTCACAACACAACTACTCCAAATATGAAAAAGAAGATTTTGGAGAAATAAATGGAGGCATATCAGAAGAGCTGTATATAAAATCCCTAATTTGGCAAGATAAAGGCAGGCAGGTAGCCAAAACAAACAAATTCAGTGCAACAGGGATTTCTTACAAGCTAAAACAAATCAGCAAACTGTGTGGTGTGGCTTCCTTCCAGAGCAGATGTCCCCTGCAGGCAACCAATACAAAACAGTCAGAGAGAAAAACAAAAAGCAAAATTATTCTAGTATGATTTTCCTTTCAGAACAGGTGGCCAGAGACAGAAATCTAAGTTTCTACGTCCATTGAAGTAAGCAACAGAAGAAAACAAGTTATTAAAAAATAATAGGAATTTGACTATTGAGGGTAATAGTTGAGCAGATGATAGTTCGCCAGTCTTCCCAAGAATGTCTAGAAAAACTGTTTATAATATTTACACACATGAAAATATTAGAAGCCACTAGAAAACTAGTAAGGCAATTAGGACTTGAGAGGACAAGGGTCTTAGGAATAAGGATGCTCACTAGAGAGAACCTAACATTTAACCATCATTTTTCTTTCCTATGTTGATTTGTAAGCAGCTAGATAGACTGAGAAACTGTGTAGTGTTTCTAGAAACCTTATGGCATCAAGAAGTCAATAATTGGGTTTCAGGATGCACAAAGAAGGAAGGGACACCCAATCAGGACATTGGAAGAACTACATGGTAAAAGTAAGGATAACCTGGAAATGAACTATCCCCAACAAAGGACTGAAAACCAGGTTTCAACTAATTTACTGCTCTTCTGGATTAGTCCTTTCTCTGTCAACTGGAAAGAAAGTTCTCTATAAAGATGAATTCAGACAGGTCTATGCATAATATCTCTATACAAACTCAACTACTATATTTGGCATTCAAAGAAAATGTATCACAAGTCAAGACAAAATAAAATACTCCCAAAAAGTGAAAAAACAGAAAACAGATATAGTGCCAGATATTTCTTAAAACTTTTTTTAAAAAAATCAACTTTAAAATGACAGTGATTGATATGTTCAGAAAAATAAATTACAAAATGGAGAATTTCACTAGAAACAAAATATTTATAAAAAAAGAATTACATGTAAATTCTAGAGCTCAGAAATATCATAATTACATTTAGGATCTCAACTAATAGATTCAATGGCAATAGAGCAGAAAAGATTAGAAGATTAGTGTACCAAAAAGAAAATGTTCAGATTGAAGGGCATAGAAGGGATGAAAAGATGCAAAGTTCACACAGGACATAAATAATATTATAAGACAGGAGTCACTAGATTGTATGTGACATTTGCCTCTGTCACAGCTATTCAAACCTCTTTTTCTCTCACAGAAGCAGCACAGACAATTCATAAACGAATGGTTATGCCTAGATTCTAATGACTTTCATTTACAAAACAGGTAGTGTGTAGAATTTTGTTCTGGAACCATAATATAAGACATAGTGGGAAAGATTATCATAGATGTAACTAGAGTCTCAGAAGTTGAGGAAAGAGTTGATAGGGAAGAAACAATCTCTAAATTATTTAAGAATTTTCCAAAATCAGTGAAAAACATCATGCGACAAATTCAGGAGTCCCTATCACTGGCTCACCATGTAAAAAACTGATAATCTATAGACAAAACTCATCTTACAAAAAATGATAAAATGCAGAGAAAGAGAACATCTTAAAGGTGGGTGTGATGTGGTAACATGTATCTGAACAGGTATACCTTTAACTCTTAATCATATACAGTGTTGTAAACCAAATTGTTTCAGTAAAAAATTTTACAATTTGAGAAATAAGAAAAATAAAACTGAAAACATTAAGAGTTCATGCTGAAATTCTAGCATACCTCATATAACTTCTCTCCTGGAAAATAATTGCCATCACCAAGCACAACCATTGTATATGACCATTTGTCATATTATCACATAATAAGAGAATAATTTTATTAACACATGAACCTTGACTTAATTTGTATTTGTTTCATTAAGCATGGGATCACACTGATGTTTCCTCTTGATAACCATTTAACTTAGCATACAATGTCAGTAATCTATGATAATTTTTTTAGAAGGCATATACAATTAGGAATTTAAATATACAAGTCTAAATAGCTTGTTTGATAAAGGTAAAATTATAGTGACAAATAAAAGCACTTAAAATTGAAATAAAAAGACAACCCATAAATTTCTGTTCATAATATTGACAGCAGTTCCAAAAGAACAAACATTTGTAAGTTCATTTGTTTAATAAAGAAAGACTTGATAACTGATTTTTAGCATTTACATCACACAGCTAACAAAATAACATTAGAGATACCATGAAAAACAAAAGAAATAACTAAGATAAGAAGAAAAATTAATAAAAAGATAACAGTTGTTTCCATAAAGTTGACTTTGTATCAAGAAAAGAAAACATAAATATTTATAGACAATAATCAATAAAAAAATACCTGAAATAAACACCTTATGAATGAAAGGAAGATATGACCACAGCTTATAGAGAATAATTTATGTTTACAAATTTGAAAATGGGAATAAAATAGGTTATTTTCTATAAAAATTATAAATTATGAAAACTGCTCAAGAACAATTGGAAACTTGAATTAGTTAATTAATGACCAGTGATTCACTGAATTATAATCAATAATTTTACCACTAATGGACACAATCTATTCCAGAACCTCTAGACTCTGATTTTTCTCCATTAGATTTCTTTCATGAAGTTAGCAAAGAAAATAATAATTTCCATTACAATAAATTATTTCAAAAAATTTTAAAGATGGATGAAATCCCATTTTGTAGAAATAGAATTAAAGCAACTAAAATCAGAGATAGTACTAGATAAGAAAGTTTTATTTCTATCTCATTTTTGAAAAGATGGAAATATGCTATATAAACTCTAATATAAAAGGTATAGAGAGAAAGCTGAATCATAAGCGATTTGGTTTTATCTCAGGGATTCAAGGAGCATGCAGCTTCTGAAAATCTAGTAATTAGATTTTCAGCTTGTTTATTAAACAAATGAACTTACTTTATAGCATTCATATGGTTAAAAATGAATAATTTCAGAAGATATTGAAAATCAAAAATCACTACTAGTCAACATTTCATTCATTAAAAAGAACTAATGAAATGGGACAAAAAATTGCCTAGTGTAGATAAAAATCACCAATGAGGAGTCTAAATCTAAAGTAAAAGTTAATGACAAAATTTTAGCAGCATTCCTTTTAAAAATGAGAAACCCAGATAGTGCTTCCATTTAACATGATCTTGAAAATTTGACAATGACAGTAAGAAATAATAAAAAAGAATAAAAGTTGAAAAATAAAATAGGCAAAAAAAGTATTTTATGATGCTATGATCATTAAAAGAAAATATAAAAGAATCTATAGACAAATCACTATAATTGACAAAGCCCAACATGGTTTCCAGATGCAAGAAGTATGTGCAAAATCAAGAGTGTTCCTGTATATCAATAATAAATATTTAAAAACAACAAAGGGAAAAAAATTCCATTTGAAAGAACTACACAACCTTAGGTAGGGAGTGATGTAACATAAAATGTGAAAATTCCTATGGAAAAATTATAAAACCTTATAAGGGCTTTATAATTAATAGAACAATATTACATATTGTATAGAAATATGAGATTCCTTAAATTATTTCTGTCTGAATTATATTTCAATTCCAATAAAAATCCTGAATTTTTCTTATATTCTTGCTATACAAACTTCAAAGGGAAGAAATAGATAATTTAATCTTGAAAAGAACTAACAAATAAGTAGATTTAGACTATTAGATATTAGTGATATAATAATAGAATAATACACAAATGGGACAGACTAATGTGATGGACTCAAAGATGCTCCTCTAGGAAGTTTGCTTCATAAAAATGGACTTGTCTGAAGACCTACATATGCTGCTTCCAGACCTGCCTTCCAGTTTCCATTCATTCAGAGCATGCTCCAAGAGAAGGCCATCTTTGCCAATGGCACACCAGTGCCAGAGTTACCCATCTCCAAGGGACTGATGGAAGTTTCAATCCACCATGAGCCAATTTGAGGACTTGCTATATCCATAGTTCTTTGCATTGCTGACCAACTCTTTCTGATTCTGTACCAGGGGTTGACTTCTTGACTGCCAAAATCAGCTTCCTCCTCCTTCTTCCACCAGTTCCAATCCCTAGTAGCTATCCTATGTGCCATCTAGCATTGCTTCTAGACCTCCCAATCTATGCTGTGGAGAATCATAAATAATCCAAACATAGGAATATCCTAACAGATGGTAGGAATTGCACTACAGATCAGTAGAGAAATACTCTTCTCAGTACATGGTGCAGGTACAATTGACTACATGGGGGAAAAAACATGTCTCGCTCTCATTGTTTGTGACAATTCACAAAACTAAATTTGAAAAACAAAAACTTAAAATTTTAGAAGACTGTACAAAAAATTATGTTTTTGTCTTGGACAAAATATCTGTATGACAAAGGATTAATAAAGTTAAAGAGCAATCACAAGTTGAGAGAATATATTTGCTGTCCATGTAATTGAGAGAGCTTGGTATTTGAACTTATAAATAACTTCTATGAATTGTTAACAGAAGGCAATCAAATAAACAAGTGTTTAAGACTATCATCAGTTTATTAGGGAAGAAACTCAAACCATCAATGACCATGAAGAATGATATCCAATTTATTAACAATCAGAAGGAAACACATTAAAGCAAATCACAACATCATTTCTCTCCTACTAGTTAGGTAAGAATTTTAAAATCTGACAGCATCTAATGTTAGAGCAGTTGGATTTTACATACATTATAGGTAGGGTCATCGTTATTAACATTTGGAAAGTGATTTACCAATAATTCCCCTTCAAGGGATATGTTCCAGGTACTCTCCTTCACATTGTCACAAAGAGATCACCACTAGATTATTCATTTAGCATTATTTATAAAGAGAGATTAATAAAAATCTATACATCAATGGGTAACTGTATTTGACAAGTCCCTAAAGGAATATAATATGGTAATAATACTCAAAATAAAATCACTTATCAAGAAAAAAAACCTTGAAAATAATATGGAGGGAAAAAGTTGGAGAAATATCTGTGTAGTACCGTAGTATTTGTTTAAAGTGTTTAAATAATCAATATGATAATACAGGTTGCTTACGTGTGCAGATATAAGTAAAAAAAATTAAAAAGACGATGTAGGGAACAGACAACAAATTCAGAGTGGAGGACACTTTCAGAGTAGGGGGGTGTCAATGGGGCCAGAGAAGTGGGTAGTGTGGTACCAATGCTGTCAAAATGATTTGTTATCATTTTAAAAGCTAAAACTTATATCATTTCTTCTATGCTAAGAGTCATGTTAGTGTATATACACATATATATTTAATTTGAAGCTTAAATGGCAAAAAAGATTCAAGAAACTTAGTCTGAGGGGTAAATGAGTGTCAAGTTATTCTCTGGGGACATTTGTTCTTTTTGACAAAAATAATCTCTGAAAAAAGTGAAAAAAATAATTTCTGTAGTTATGACCTAGCTTAAAAATGATCAAAGCACACTTCACAGTTCTGAGGTGAGTCTGTGCTGAGTTTTGCATTACATTTAATTTCCAACAGTCCACAACTATAATCCTATACAATCTTGATTCACCACAGCAAGGTTTAGTTAGTTTTACCTACTAAAAATGTCCTGTAGTAGCGCTGAGTATTACTCATATTTAAAAGAATCTTCTGTTTTCAAATCTGTGGAACTTTTGACTATACTGACTTTGGTTATTAGGTCAATTGATCACAAATAAAGATAAAAATGGATGGCCAAGCATTGGGATACAGCATACAGATGGCAAATATATCATCCAAATATTCTCTTGCAATCCTATATATAGATTCTATGTGGTCAGTCTTCCCTTAAATTCCAAATACTTTTCTTATTTTTCTCAAAGGAAGTGATATCTATCAATAATCTGCTATTAAACAGAGAAAAATAAAATGTTGGTTATGTCAAGAATTCTCTAATTAATTCCTTAAGTAAATTCAGGATCACAAATGTCCTTTCTCTTCTTGAAAAAATATTCAATGAATAAGTCCCTTTTGGAAGTATTCTTAGATAAATTGTATTTTGGGATTAGAATGAACTATTTCTGCTATGTTGATGACTTTCTCTAAAAACATAGCAAATGTGTACTCAAGCATATCTTTAATTTATTTTGAATTGCATTTTTCTTCTTTTTACCACCTAAAAAGGAAGAAATGAAAACAGAAACAAAGGGGAGAAATCACTCCTAGCTATATGACACCAACAAATCAAACTTTTGTTTCTATTTTGCTTTTCATTCTAGTACTTAAGCATAAATACATACAGCATATTACACATAATCAGAAATAGATCCATTAGGCACTATTACTTAAAGAAATTTGCCAACTTAGCCAGTCCAAACTAATTTTCCAATATTTAACCTTAATTTTCCTGTTTGCTCCCAAGAAGTTGAGGAGTCAGTTCAGGACTCTGAGATCTGAGTGGCCTAGAGAGAACACTGCAGACAAGGAGCCCATATTCCTAAGTGATGAGACCCACACTGGACTGTGACTTGAGCTAAAAGCATGCCTTTCCTATGTTAAGTGTGAGATATTGCATAGTTTGCCTGAAATCAGACAGCTTTATGTGCCATGACTAATATATTTTTTAAATAACAGAAGATACTCATTTGTTCATGTTAAGAAATATATAAATAAAGTCAACAGGAAGAATTGTGGAAAGTATTATCTTCAAGGAAGTCTTTCCATGATTGCCCACTCACACACATCTGACACTCCCAATTCCTTTTCCTGATATACTTTCCCCACAGCACAGCTCACCATTTGATACAGCATAATTTAACTTATTTATATTGTCTTCATTTCCTCTTTAGAATGCAAGTTCCATGAGGGCAGGGCCATCCCCTACTTCTTTGCCCACTATTTTATTTCCAGAACATTCAGCAACATAATAGGGTGCCAAATAATCATTGATTGAATATTGAAATGAGGTTTCAATTTCAAAAATTTTTTTTAAAGATTTATTTATTTATGCACACAAGCACTGGGGCACAGGCCAGAGATGTGGGGGTGGGGGGGGTGAGAGGATCCACCAGAGACAGATGGGGAGCAGAACAGGCAGATCAATGGAAGTACACTGCTGAGGGGAGCAGCGAGCACAGCAGGAGAGGTCTGCTGCGCCATGTGGGTGCCCTCCCTGGCAGGCAGCAGGGATCAAACCTGTGCTGCAGCGGCTGCGGTCCGCCTCGTAGTGCGCTGCTCAACCCATTGCGCCACCAGGGAGGCCCCTCAATTTCAAAATTTTAAAAATATCTAATCCCATTCAATAATCACAATTTCAATTTACTTAAATTATCTCTCTCCCTCAGCTAAGGTCTGTTGTAGAGAAGACCACAGAGGAATCAAGCTTTCTCTTTTCCCATCTTCTACCCTTCTGTCCATTTAACTAACCAAGTGTCCTCAAACCTCTTTCTTGTTCAGAACAGAGATTGATCAAGCAGGTTCCATGTGTTGAGGGAAGAGCAGGATATTTCTAGTTGATTGTCTTCCTATCACATGGCTTCAAGCACTCTGAATAATGCAGATGCATAAATTTGACCCTTATGCTTTATGAGTTTTTTGGACATCCCGGAGAATATGCAACTGTCCTTCCCATGATGCAAGTGATAACATTTCTTCTGGATGCATGTTTATCCCTGACCCTTCTTGAACAGGTGACTTATTCTAAACCTCCAGGTATCACTCTTGAAAAGAAGCAAAAATATCTACATAGCAGGTCTGTCTGTCCCCATTTAACCCACCTCTAAGTCCTCAGGAAATAAATATCCTTTGCCCTAACAAGTTGCAAGATAGTAATCCCATTTTATCAAAAAGTCAGGCTCTTTTCACTTGCTGTCAAAGCAGCTAGGCAGCCATCTCTGGCATTCTAGACCCCTCTCCGCAGGGAGACAGACACTAAGTCTGCAACAGGCTCTGTTGGAGGTTCTCTTACTTGACTTGAGAAGAATGTAGAAACAACCTCTGCACCCTCCGTAATACAGACAGGAGCAGGAGGAGGACTGCTCCTGAAATCCTACAGAAATCCCACTCACAATCCTTCCTTGAATGTCCACTGTCAGATTCCATTATACTTGTGATATAGGGAGAGGTATCTAAGTCATGTAACCCAGTTTTTGATCACATTTCTAAGATATTTGTAAAACAGCCTATCTCATAATTCACTTTGATATCTGATATATCTCGCTAAACTGACTCCACTAAAACTCTCAAATTTATATCCTTAAGCATTGAGGACATTTATAGCTCTTTGTACATTTCACTTCTATTTTTATACACATTTTGGTTATATATTGCTATGCAACAAGCTGGTCACTAGCACCATAAAACAGCAATTTTATTAATATTATTATGTCTCTCATGGTCCTTGAGGTAGGCTGGTCTCAGTGAGGCTGTTCTTATTTAGGATGTCTCCTGCAGTGGTTGGGGCTGAAGTTATCTGAAGGCTTTCTCACTCAAATGTCTGGTACCCAGGCTAGGAAGACTCAAATAGCTGGAGATAGGAATCGCTGGACTCCTTGAACATGTCTTGCTACCTCTATGTTGCTCCAAAGACTAAAACTAGGGTATTAAGAGAACCAGATTTCTTACATGACAGCAATAAGTGCCTAAGCATATCTCAAAAAATAGAGGTAGGTAGAATTTCTTATCACATTTTATGACATACACTTGGAAGTAACAATGTCGTTTCTGCTATATTCTATTCTTCTTTAAATCCAGACAAGGTCAAGAGAAGAACCATAGTTTCCACCTCTTGATAGAGGAATGGCAAGTTTCTGGAAGAGTGTATGGGACTAGAAATAGTGTTGAAATCTGTGTCAGAAAAACAAAACCGGGGCCTCCCTGGTGGTGCAGCAGGTTAAGCAACGCACTATGAAGCAAACCACAGCCACTGCAGCACAAGTTTGATCCCTGCCT
This sequence comes from Galemys pyrenaicus, assembly GCA_019455555.1. Lineage (NCBI taxonomy): Eukaryota > Metazoa > Chordata > Mammalia > Eulipotyphla > Talpidae > Galemys > Galemys pyrenaicus. The sequence goes on from JAGFMF010011861.1 coordinate 20,949,819, forward strand.
CCAGCCAGGGAGGGGACCCACATGGCGCAGCAGACCTCTCCTGCCTTGCCCGCTGCTGCCCTCGGCAGTGTGTTTCAGTCAGTCTGCCTGTTCTGTTCCCCACTCTGTCTGGTGAACCCTCTCACCTCCCACAACTCTGGCCTGTGCCCCAGCTCTTGTAAGCATAAATAAATAAATCTTAAAAAAAAAGAAAAACAAAACCAATAAAGACGATAAATTATGATAGACAGGTAGATAAAATTGAAGAAATTGGCATATACAATTATGGAAGCTGACAAGATTCAACATCTGCAGTGGGCAAGATTAAAAAATCAGGAAAGCTGATGATTAAGTTTCAGGCAGACAATAAGCTTGAGACCCAGAAAGAGAGGATGTTTTAGTTACAGTGGAAAAGCAGGAAAAGAGCAACACCTCAGTTCAAAGCAGTTAGGGCAAAGGCATTCCCTCTAATTTAGTCTTTTTTGTTCTATTCAGGTCTTCAGCTGATTGGATGAAGCCCACCCACATTGGTGAGGGAAATCTAATTTACTGTCTGTTGATTCAAATGCTAATCTCATCCAGAAATACTCCCACACCTAGCATAGTGTTTAACCAAATGTCTGAGCATCCTGAGGCCCAATCAAATTGACATAAAATTAAACCACAGTTATTTTTTTTTCCCTTTCTTTAAATACAATCTGCCAAACTGCAATGTCCAAGCTCTAAATAAAAGAAAGTATAGGTCAAATGTTAATACATCTTTCACTATAAAAATGATAACATACTTTTCTTAGAAAGTCTGTGGAATACATCTTTGTGCTAATCTACAAATTCTCATTGTGTATTCCACTTATCTGTTGTACACAGGTCCTCTTTCCTGGACTTGTTGATCTCTGCTTCTATCAGAACTTCTGTGCCTAATACTGAAAATTCTCAGCAGAGCTGTGTGAAGTGTTGAAACTTTGAACATAAAGCTTTCATTAGCTACCTTTCTACGGCACTCACAAACCCCACTCTTCCCTTGCATTGCACAAATCTTTGCAACTCTAGAACTTGAGGAACTCTTTTGGAAAAAAAAAAAAAAATCTACCAAAAAAGCCTCTACTTGCCAGCCACTGCTTTTCTCCCTTTTATAACAGCTAAATAAATAGGTTTGGAATCACACAGTTCTGGCTGGAATCACTGGCTCTGCCACTTACAATTTGCATCACTTTGGGAAATAAAATTAATCACTCTGAGCTTCAGTTTTCTTACCTAACAATTGGAGTTGTTAAGACCTTTCAGATTTCTGGTGACATGAAAATATAATGATGAATATTAAATATTTAGTACAGTGACATAGAATGGAATCTCAAGAATTATCAAATATTATTGTTATTCTAATGGTTGTTGTTATTACTTATATCTTTGTTGCACCAACTTAGGAAGGTTGTTTATATGGGCCACTTTAATTTTGGCAAGAAGCAAATGGCTTCCAGCCAGAGGACTCATTAAAGAAGCCCACTGCATGCTTGACTTGCTGAGAAACCCTGGCATGGGTAAAGATATGACACTGACCAAAAGTTTACTTCTTAACAATTGTTTGTTAATGCTAGGAAGACAAGAAGAGAAATAACATTAATTAGTACTGTTTATGGGCCTGCCAGACTGTTAGGAATTTTACACTTCAATTTAACCCATCTGGGTCATAGGTTCCTTACCTCTAAAATGAGTAGATTGAAAATACAGTGGCTGAGTGGATAACTACTTGCATCAAGAGATGTCTTTAAGATGAAAACATTTTTTAATCTATATATTCATATATAATACATATGTACAATTTGTAGCATGAAATTTGTCTTACGATTTTCTAATTATGCTTTGGGACAATTACAGATAAGTTTGTCAAGTTTGAGTGAACATGAGGGACTAAGAAAATTAGCTAGGTTGTAAAGGTCACATTATCTCTTTGGCATAGAGATTTGACACAAATTAAGTCTGTCTTATGATCTTTTACTATACTTCTTCCTTTACTACAGTCATATAGGTTAATTATCCATAATTTTAAGTGATTTTATCAGCCACTAGAGACAAGCAGTTCAAAAAATTTTAGTCTCAGGTCTCTTTCAAACGCTTAAAAATTTCTGACTATCTTGTGCACAGATCTTTGTTTCTAACACTATTGTTCAATAAAAGGAACAGGTAGCCTAAGAGAAATGATTGATTCTAGAAATGGGGAAGATTGAGCATGGAACACTGGTAATACCAGAGAAGGAATAAGAAATAAACAAAACTATATTAATAGTAGGATGTGATAAGTGCATAGGAAATAACTGAAAAGCTGCCCAATGAGCGAAATTGGAATGATTTGAACATAATAAGGTAGGAAGAAGTTATAACTCAGCATATAAAGTAGATATTCATGAGTTATAATGATGAAAGAATGGAAGGAAGGAAGAAAGAGAAAGGGTGGAAGGAAAGGAAAGAAAGGTGAAAGAATGGGAGGGAGAAAGGGAAGAGCAAATGTGCCAAGCAGAAGAAACTCTACTTTCAAAGGGAGTCCTCAAGAGTGAGCTGCCTCCAGGGACTTCATTCCAATGCATACAGTATGGAAAGGTGAGAGAGGGGAGAATCACTTGACACTGGAGAAACCAGACTAATGTTGCCTCAGGCAGATGACCAAGGTCAACATCAAAGGTAGTAAGTCATGTTAATAAGTACTTTGATATGAGGAAAACAAAACTTTATCTTTGTGTTCTCTCTCCCTAAAACATATAACCCCACCCTAATCATGAGAAAAATACTAGACAAGTTCTAACAGAAGAGCATTTTACAAAATACATCACTAATATTCCTTAAAATTCCCATGGTCACTAAAACTTAGGAAATTTGTAGAAACTGTCATAGCAAAGAGATGCCTGATGAGACGTGAAAATAAATGTAATGTTTAAATCATGGATGGGATGCTAGAACAAAAGAAAAAGTAGTACATTGGGTAAAAATCTAAGAAAATCTGAATAATATATGAACTGTACTTAACAATGCTGTGTCAAGATTGATTCATTAATTCTGACAAATGTACTATACTAATAAAAGACATTAATAATAAGGACACCTGGTATAGAGGATGGGGTACTTCTCTGGACTATAGCCTCAATTCTGACTCAATAAACAGCTTTAAAAAAGAAAGTAGATTAAAAAAAGAACCTGAAGCAAATATGGCAGAGGCTAAGTTTCTTTTAGAACTGAGGTATTGGCACAAGCCTCTGTGTACATTGGTCTCTGTATTTGTTAATATATATGTATTAGAAATATTTCCTAATAAATACATTTCTAAAAAATATTTTAATCATAAAATGCCAGAAGGAAGCAAAAGTAGTAAAATCAGTTGATAGAAAACAGAATTCCTGATACACATATACTAGTATACTAGCATATAATGGTATACTCCTGTATACTATTTTAAAAAAAAAAAAAAAAAAACATATGATTTTACCGTAAAAAAAAGCTTTGGAGCTCTTCAAAGAGCTATTGGGTACATGAGTACATGAGTTATAGCTAGCTGCCTTATCAAACTGACCTATCTTATATGTAATTTCCTTATTATAAATGAAAACCAAGAAAGATTTAAAATACAAGCATGAATTACATCACCATCAGAACTCTGGTGTCACCACATAATGTTGTTAGGGACAATTCCACTGCACATTCACAAAAGAATAAAAGACAATGAACTTTAAATCCTGAAACAAAATCCAATTTTTTATGGTTTATATTTTATTTTGTAGATCATTGAATTTGATTTGCTAATTATTTTGCATTACCAGAAATACTACAATGATTATCTTTATACATAAATCTACATGTGTAGATGCTCAGTTTCTAATAGTTTCCCAAAAGTGAACTGAAGGTCTGAGCCTTTTAATTATCAATAATTTCTATCAGATTTCTACCCCAAAAGGTTGTAGCAATTTATTCTTTCTTCCATCCGTACGTTTTTTCTACAATCTTCACATCAGTGTTATCAATATTTTTTATAAGTCTTATTAAAGAAAGTAATATCAGGAATCTGTAGTCTCGATACAGTTGATTTAATTAAGAAATATTTCTAGGACAATATATGAACTTCTAATGCTTAGAGAAAAGAAATTTTTCATAGCTTAGAGCGCTATGGAATAAAAATCAAAATTACAAGTCAAATATAAACTAAATATCAATATAATTAAAATACTAATTCAATGTGACAGGTGATACTGATGTTTTAAAACAGATAACAGAAGTTGGAATTAATGTGGAGAAATGTAGCCTTAGGACTGTTTCTACATTTAATCTGTTTCTTTGTTTTCATTTCAATTACACTAATGTAGAAAATGAATGCCTGCTCATATTAGTCTGTTTTCAAAATGAAATTCATAACTTCAAGCTCTTGTTGCTAGTTCATGAGAATCACATTTCACGTTTAAAATTCAACCAGTAAACAACGGGCAAAAGCAAATTTCACTGGTGTGACTTAACAACCCTTTAATATTCTCCTGGAGAGAGAAGAGTATCATGTGACTGCCCTAGAATTATCCCAAAGTAATGCTGCCTTGTGTTTTCTTGATGATGTGCCTTTATTTTCATATTGATTTAGTTGTTTATCTTCTAGTGCTTTTTCTCACTTCCACAATACAATGTGAACTCCATGTTTATTACTGTATTGCTTCATCTAACAACAACTCAAACCAAATAAATACTTAAATTAATTAATGTACAGTTTAATTATTGCTGAAATTCAGTTACAAAAGGACTTCATTGTTTATTTACACATTTAGAGGCAATGTGCTATGGTACATTAACAAGGTTTGTGGTATGGTACATACACAAACAAGGTTTATAAAATACTTTTTTTTCAAAATGTGGTAATGGGACCAATAGCTTTAGTGCCTTTAGCAAATCTCACTTGACATATTTGACTTAAATCAAATGTAAACAGAAATAATGAAATTGTAATTGCATAGAAATGCTCCATTGCAAGGTGGTTATCGCAATGACTAAGAATTATACTGTATTGTTTTTACATGAAAATTGAAAAGAAAGCCAAAAGTATTAAATTCTCAAAGACACTATATTTCACACATTCCTAGAGGTCACACAGTCTCTTTGACTCTAATATATATTCATAGTTTGACCAGTGACCTCTTCTTTCTCAAAGGTCATCTCCTCTGCCTAATGATTTCTCTCCAGATTTAGGTTATTCCATTTGTTCCTCATGCTGGATTATAATTTTTCCTCCCTTGACTCTGTAAAAGGAAACTTTACAAAAAAATGTCTCAAATTATCTTATTTCAACAGGCCCTAGATTGATAGTACAAAATTTCTTTTTTATATTATGACCTGTTTCATCTCTATCTCTAATTTGTAAGAGAAGATCAAAGGTGTCCTTGTTGCTTTCAACCCAGTGGAAATCCCATAATTGGAGTTACCGCATAAACTACAGTTTTCTTAGGTTACACTGGGATCAAAAAAGTATGAGTTGAAACCCTCTCTGGATTGGGAAACAAAAAGCCCGACTGAGAAAACCCACTTTCTCTTCAAGTATATATATTTTTTTAATTGGGTCAAATCAGTCTTCTTATAGCTTCCTTCTTTTGGTTTAAACATAATCCTCCAAGACTGTCGAGGACACAAACACACACAATGCATTCACATACCCTCTTAAAAAAGGAAGAAAATAAGCATTTCTTAAAGGCCTACTAATCTCCACATGCTGTACAGTGTGCTTGCTTTCTATCATTCAGGACCACTGTTGCTAAGGACACACTGGTTAGGTCAGTTCTCTGGTTGTACCCCACGTGACAGCAGCAGGTCCTCAACCACATAGGTCACAGTTTCTCTGCTTCCAAATTTTAAGCTTCTTCCTTGAAGCCACACTCTTTAAATATTTGAAGATTATGATCTTGTCCTCCACACCCTATTGTTTTCAGTGTACGGTTGCTAAGCATTCCTGTGTGGCATCATCTGTAATCGCTTGTCCACCTATCTGCTATATGCTCTATGTAATTGCAAGAAAAATAACTCAATGTTCTGTGTTCAGAACTAGATGTAGTTCATCCCAGACCACCATCCTGTTCTTTCACATTCTACCACCTGAGAGCACCTGTGCTTTGAAACACACCTCACATTTGTAAGCCACGGTAATGAAAACCTCCAAGGCTTCCCTGTATCTACCACAACCTGTAACTTTTCTCTTGGTGTTTGAATCTGAACACCAATGTGTTGTATTTCTGTTTGCATTTCCTGTAACACCTCACCTGTCACTCTAGCTCTTAAGATACCTCTGATTTCAAAGTCTTTCTTCTGTGAGTATCATAAAACCAAGCAGCCTTCCTGCCATGAGTGCATTGTCAAATTCAAATAAATTTTAATTTGTTTGACCCCAAGTGCCTTGAAGGCAAATCACAATATAGAAATACTTTATTGAAGTCATTATTAAAAACTTTTCCTTGACCCCAAAATATTACATCTAGGGCAAGTACTAAAAATTACACCATCCATCCCTTAAGAATTCACTGCACAGATTCTGCGATTCACTTCAGGCAACTCCCAAACTCTCTACAAAGTTTTTTACAAGCTGCCAAACCTTTGAAGCCCACTGCCTGTTGTGTGACCTTGGTTTTATTCCCTCACTGTGGCTGTTCCCTGGAATTCTGAGGAGTAAATCCTTTCTTTTTATCCAACATCATCCTAAGTAAAGCTATGTCCTGCTCTAACCTCTGCTCACGTATGAGCTTGATTAGGCTGTCTTCTATGTTATCCAAATCAAAGCTGAAAATCTTGGTCTGCTTATCCTATACCAGTCTAAAAACAGTTCAGGGGAGTTCAATCTTATAATAATATCCCTCCATTGGTAATAAACATAGGAAGTCAAGGCCACACCAAAAAAAAAAAAAATGGAAGCAATTAGAGCTTATGTAATTATAGTATGCAAATGTTACACTTTGTGCTAAGCCTTCTGGCAGCAAAAGCAAACAAGAGAAAGTCTAAATACTATAATTTCCAATATCTGACAAAAGAAAACATACCAATTCTTTAGGAGAAATAAACATATTTCTCACATAGTGAGGCTTAAAAGTATTTTTTGTGACAGCCAAATAACTATTTTTAGTGCTCTGCTCTATACTGATCTCCCCTGACTTCTGTTGTGCTGAAGAAGAGAGCATTAGGGAGCCATGTGCATTGTTCGAGAACAAGTGGCTTTTGCCCATGTGTGGCAGGACAGGGAAAACAGTGATTACAGTTTATGATTAAAGTACTTGTGAAAAAGGATGCAGACAGACTAGGTTTATAAGACCTTCCAGGGAGGTCAGACTGATAAGAGAAATATCAGTCAGTTGCAGAGATAAGAAAATGAAGAGTAAAGGGAAAACAGGTCAGAGATGGCGTGAGTATGGAAAGAAAATGAATGTTGTCCAGTGTGGGGACTGGCAGAAGTTACACAGAGCAGAAGCAAATTAAACTGCAGTGCCTTAAAATGGGTCTACAGGTCAGCAGCCATTCATTTGTTGGAAGCTCCTGTTTAAAGGGTTAATTTGACCCAGTTACCATGGTGTTCGGCTTTTTCCATCTTCCCACACCTAGTTGAAATTCTTTTCTTTCTGAAAGCTGTGATGTTAAACTAAACAACACATCCTTGTGGGGTACTCATTGGATTTTAATGAGCATCTGGGCCGACCTTGGGAGAGAGCTGTGTTCTCACAGCGCGGGGGCAGGCTCCATGCTTTCAGCTGTTGGCACCGCTCACAGTGGATAGTGTTCTCAGGAGAAAGAGTGTTAGTAAACCTTCATTTGTGTGTGTGTGTGTGTGTGTGGCTAAGGAGAATTGGCTGCAAAAGAGAAGTCCAATTCTCTTGTTTCTGAAAGCAGTAAAGAGGTTTCCAAATGACTTCTTCTAATGCATTTGGTATGTTGCCCTCAAAGACTATTGTTTGAACATCTTAAAATAGAGACTTAAAAATTCCATTTACTGTCTATCATTACAAATAATCTATTTAATTGTTTCAAAAATGAGTTTGCTAGCAAATCCCACCACTTCCTATATTTGGGAACAATATGGTTCCCTGTGAAAATCTGGAAGAAGAGGACAAAGAATGGGGAGTTCAATCAGGGTCAATGTTAACGTCCAATATAAGAGCTATCCAGAGAAATGTCTTTCACTTCTCTGCCATGCAACAGTGGAGGTGCTAATAATACTCACACCAGAATAGAAGAGAAGAACAAGCACAGCTACAGGTAAGAACAGGTATAAAGTATCTCATGAACATTTAGCTTATTCTGTAACTTTATATATTTTTCCCCTTCACCTAGACCACCTTTCTCTCCTTTCCCTGTCTTTTTCAAAAACTTTTACTCATACCTCAAAATCCAGCTTATTTCATACTCTTCTGTAAAGCTTTATTGTAAGAAAATTAAAAAAAATGTGTTTGCCCCATTCTTTTACTAAGTGCTGTGCATTCCCCAGGTATTTTCTCTATCACACTTCAATTGAAGACTTCAATCACACTTCAATTATATCTTTATACTTTTTCAGTTAAAGATATTCCCATGTCAGGACCAAGGAAAAGAATAATAACAATTAAAAAAAAAAACACAACACAGCAAAAACAAAAAGACAAGGACAAATCAGAAACGCATTTTGTATGTGGAGGGGGAGGGAATGGGATAAGGGCAGAAAGAGCACAAGGGACTGAGGTACTGGTGCACAGGTGAAATGGTGGTGGGAAATCCATGGGGACCATAATTGATGTCAAATATATATAAATAAAGAAAAAAAGAGGGGAAAACAGAATAAAGAGCTGCAAAGGGAAAAAAAAAAAAGATATTCCTATGTCAGGCTGTAAAGTCTTTTAGAATAAGGATTGTTTCACTTTCTGGCCCCATTCCCAGCACAGTGCCTAATATTATTAACTGAATGGATGAATGAATGAATGAAAAAGCAAGGTGAAATAGAGAAAACGCACCCAAAATCAGGCAAAGGAAAAAGGAGGAACAAACAGAATAAATTGAAAACATGCCAGTCTGGAGAATTAGACCAAATCGAGAAAAGACAACAAATAAATATAATGATATGTTAAAGGATAATTGGTTTATATCATAAGCAAAAAATAGAGAAATTTTCAGAAAGCCTAGAAATGGAGAGGTACTTGGCTACAAGCAAACAGAGTTTTTCATGTCAAAAACCTTGATTCTGAACAGGGTATTTATTGGATTAGGGATCCATAAGATCAAGTGGTAGATTCACATTTTAACTATTGTTTCCCAGTGACTACATTGGCCAAGACTCTAGCAGAGGAGCTGCAATTGTTGCAGTAAGTGAAGTAAAACTTGACAGTTAAAGGAAAATGAAACCAGGGCCTCCCTGGTGCAGTAGGAACACTATCACCCATTGCTGTCATCTAAGTTTGATCCCTGGGCCAGGAAGTTGCCCACATGGTGCAGCAGACCTCTCTTGTATTACATGCTGCTCCCCTTAGCAGTATAATTCAGTAGGTCCACCTGTTCTGCTCCCTACCTGTCTCTGATGAATCCTTTCACCCTCCAGCCCTGGTCTACACCCTAGTTCTTGTATGCATAAAAAAATAAAAATAAATCTTAAAAAAAATAAAGGAAAACAAAACCTATAATAGGTACTTCCAAGATGAGCTAGGCATCAAATCTTCAGATCTTTTTCTGTGTTTACACTGCTTTAAAAGTGAGTTGGCCAAAAATAAAAAGACAAGGACAAATTGGGGACACTTGGTGGGGAGGGGGAAGGGGGAGGGTTGAGGGACGATGGGAGCACGGAGGACTGAGGTGATGGTGCACTGGCGATATGGTGATGGGGAATACATGGGGATTACAATTGATGTCAAATATATACAAATTAAAGGGAAAAATAGAATTTAAAAAAAAGCTAAAAAAATAAATAAATAATAGTGAGTTGGAGTAGCCAACAAAAGTGTTGCATAGTTTATAATATTGTCCAGGTGAAGTTCCCCTAGTTTTGAAAGTGTGCTCTGTACAGGTACTCCATGGACCAAGCTCTGCCCCTCATGGGGGCTCCTTTAAACTTTGGGGGCAAATAGCATTAGTTCATTTGTACCTTGATATTCTACCAGATTGCATTTTCCTTAGGGAAAGAGACTAGGGGATGCTTCGAGAATCAATTCTGGCATGAAACTAATATCTATTTCTCAATAATTGATTGATTCAGCATTATACTAGTTTTGTCTAATTTGACCATTTCAGTTAGAATTTGATGTCTAAATATCAACCCATGGAGACCTCCTTTCCCTCATCACTTAATATCTTGTCTAATAATGCCATACTTCAGTGGGGGAGGGTGATCTTAAATTTTGTAACAGTATCATTATCTTCAATTTTTTCCAAGTTCTACAACCTACTGTTAATTCTCTATAATCCCATTGTATTCTTCAGAGAACTTCTTTCCATTGCCTCCAACCTCTAATCAAGTGTTAGATTACAAAGGCTGCCATGCAATAGTCATGCAGGTTTTTCTATAATTTTATAGGAATATAAAATTATGGTATAGGAATTATTACTGAAGATATCTTTTTTCTTTGTTGACACTATGATTTTGTTATGTGCATCCTCAGGAGAATTCCAAAGAAAGGGTATTTGGCATAATAATTTTCTTAATTTGATAATGTCTATACTCTGCCATCACACTTGAATTGTATCTGGTTATGGGTATGACTCCAGATGGGAAGTGATTTATCCTCAGTCTCTGGGGGCATCATTCCTCTGCTTTCTATTATCCTTTAATGCAGATGAAAAGACTTAGACGAGTCTGAATGTATTCCTTTGTAGTTTTACTGTTTTCTCTTCCCTAAAAACTTTTAATTTCTTATTTTTATCCTCAGTGTTCTGAAATTTTATATTGAGATTTATTCATTGAGTCTTAAGAAATTCCTAAATGGTACTTCTCCATGTTGATCACTTGTTTTTTTAAAAATGTGATTCATTGCCTTTTTCACAACACTGTGTTTGTAAGGTACCTACAAGAGCAGAAGAATAGCATTCTCTAGTTACTGTGACAACAGCAGAATGAGTAAAGCAACATGAAAGTTAAATACTTCAGCTTCATCAGGAGCCAACAATAGTGGAGGGGGAGGGGAGTTTCATTTATATTCTAGTGCACATACCAGCTAAGTAATGATTTCTGAAAATGTTTTGGCTCCTTCAGGCTACCTATTTATGGGCTTCACCAGTTACTATAATAAAAAAACCCAGAGGCAGCCCTAAGGCTAAATTATTTACTACCTAAAACCAGATTAAATCCATATCTATATCTTGACATATCTACCTATCTGTCTACATATTTCAGTTCTCTATATATTCAAATGGAAAAAGACACAGTACCTATATATGTATAGATTTAAAAAATCCTCAGTTTATGCACTTATTTGTGTATAAACTGAGAATAAAAATGCCTAATGTTTAAAAGAGTAAATTTGTTAAGAGATATAAAACACTTAGACTTTGTGTGGCCTAGTAGTTAGTACCTGCATTTTCTAGTAGAATGTCATAGTCAATCTCAACCTCAAGTACAGAATATAAGGTTAAAGGAGGGCTGAGAGGAAGCAGACAGACCCTGAGAAGAGAGCTCTGACTACTGGAAGCCTCTGGTGATGCTGTGTATTCCAACAAGTATATACAAAACACATGTATTTATGGTACAATGGCATGTATGAAGATAAATGCTGCGTGGCTCAAATACCCTTTAGCAAAGAATAAGAAAAACATTGAAAATATAGGAGAAAATGGAAGATAAATGACTTTGTATAAGAGACGACAGAAACATATAGCATGAAAAATACAGATAGAGAAGCTGCTCTTGAACAGAATAATAGACATTTAATCATTGGCGTCTGAACGAAAGTCATTAAGGATGAGAATGGATTTTGACAAATTTTTAGGTTGACTGGACAAACCAAGAAATGAAATTAAGCTCCCACCTGAAGGACTCAATCAGTTTCCAGATGATGTTGTGGGCACTAATTTTATAGGGGCACTACTCTAAAAGCCTTATATCATTTTCTCAACAGTTTTCTAACAGATGGAAAGAGTAAAGATAAAGTCAATACTGTGACCCAAGGTTGGGAATTTGCATAGCAGATATAGGGAAAAATAGTAATATTTACATAGAATTTTCCATATTTCAGACATTAAATACTCTAAGCTCATTGATCTATGGACATCATGCCTCCTGAAGACATGTGATTTGCTTATGACAGTACAATAAGAACAGCAGTGGCAGTATATCACTCTGAGCAGAAGCTTCAAGAGGAATCCCTTTCTTTGTAGGGTTTCTAACAAGCAAGTTCTGAAATGGGTAATAACCCCCAATTTGGCTGCTAGTCAAGAAGGACTGGTCCTCTGAAGAATCAGAAATCTGTCAGTCAGTGTCAACAAGCTCCAGGACAAAGACCTGATCTGGTGTCAGAAACCAGTGGTGAGTGGAGGTGAGAGCCACATGAATAGCATCTCCTGTGGTCACTGGTCTAATTAGATATTTCATCTCACACATTGAACATCATAAGCAGCTTCAATTCAAAGCTAGTCTTATAGTTATTCTAGAATTCAGGAAAAATGTTTGTGGAATGAGTAAGGATCTAACATAACTTAAAAATTGTCACGGGTAATATGAGGCCTATTTCACAGAGAAGGGAATTTTAATAAATTTTAGGATAATGAAAGCTTTACCTAAGAAATGACAAATACAATGTTAATACCACCAAAGCCTCTTCCTCAGGTTCACGGTTTATAAAATATGATTATTTTATGTTAAATGTCCAGACAGAATAAAGGTTTCTTTAAATTTCATTGGATTCTCATGTAAAAGGCTTTGTTGTTGTCGCTACTAAAATTCTAAAATGATTGTCAAGTGTTCTTTATTTATATGTTAACCTGGAGAGGGTTAGACAGGACATGGTTAATGTTGAAAGAGAAGAAATGATATGATGCTCTTGTGAGTTAGTACTACCTACTTAAGACACAAAACGAAGAACCTCATTGAAATCACAATGACATTGAGAACCAAACTTCAGTCAAACACAGTACTTCATTTCCTGGCTCAATCCAAGACACACATTTATCTGCAATTGTTTAAAATGGCTAATTTATATAGTGTAACATGGGGCCTTCCTGGTGGTGCATAGGGTTAAGTGCCACCCTGTGGGGCTTCCACAGCCACTACAGCACAAGTTTGAACCCGGGCCAGGGAAGGGACACACATGACCCAGCAGACCTCTCCTGCCTTGCCCACTGCTTCCCCTCAGCAGTGTATTCCAGTAGACCTGCCTGTTCTACTCCTCACTTTGGAGAATCCTTTCACAGCAACCCATCCCACCCCACCCTACCCCACCCCCCGCACCTTTGGCTTATACCCCAGCTCTTGTATGCATAAATAAATAACATCTTTTAAAAATAAATAGTTTATCACACTTAAAGACCTGTTGGAGAACATGCTAAAAACTATTCACTATCCATTATACTATCAGTTTTACTTTTGATGACATTTGACTCATCTAGTTCTTTCTAAGTCTTCCTAAAAATCTTGAGATTTTGAAGTTTGTCTTTTATTTGCTAAATAAATTCTTGTATTAAAAAGTTGCCGTGACCATTATGGAAAGCAGTATGGCGGTTCCTCAATCTACTAAGAATGGAACTTCCATATGATCCAGCAATCCCACTCCTAGGAATATACCCAAAAGACACAAATACACTGATTCAAAAGAATACCTGCACCCCTATGTTTATAGCAGCACTCTTTAAAATAGGTAAGACCTGGAAACAACCTAAATGCCCAAAAACAGATGAGTGGATCGGGAAGCTGTGGTACATATACACGAAGGAATACTACTCTGCAATCAAAAATGAAAAACTAGACGCATTCATAGGAACATGGATGGAGCTAGAAGGGATCATGCTCAGCAAAGTAAGTCAGAAGGCAAAAGAAAAATACCAGATGGTTCCTCCCCTAGGAGGAATATAAGGGAACCAAATAAGGATCCAGGAAATGAATAAGAAACAAAAATAATAACAATAAAGACACAAAAACCAAAAATGAAAAGACAAGGACAAATTGGGGACACTTGGTAGGGAGAGGAGAGCGGGAGGTTTGAGGGCAGATGGGAGCACGGGTGACTGAGGTGATGGTGCACTGGCGATATGGTGATGGGGAATACATGGGGATTACAATTGATGTCAAATATATATAAATTAAAGGAAAAAAATTAAAAATAATAATAATAAAATAAATAAGTTCAGCACAATAAAAAATTTTTAAAAATGGAAAAGGTCAAATAATAAATTTTCTTTTAAAAAGTATACTTTCTAAGTGATGCTTTTTTTCTTAACCATCTGACAAACTAAATTAACATGTTAATTTTAATTTTAACAAACACCCTTTAAAAATGATCATTGCACCCATTTTGGAAATGGAAAAAACTGAGGCTTATAGAATCTAATCAAATTGATGTGATAAAACAGCTTGTGACTGTGCTGGCAATAAACTCAACACCTACCTAATTCCAAAATTTCTGTTCTTTCTTCCAAACTGTTTTATCAAGTAAATCTAGTCTTTAGGAACTAATCATGAATTATAAATCTATACCACTGTTTTCAAAACTTCAGTTATTTACATTTCTATTGTCATTATCTTTGTCATATCATTTCAAACACGGTATTTGCTTACAATTTTCTATAAATGAAATTACTTTTTTTTAATTTTATTTTTTTATTTAATTATATTTGACATTTTGTATTCCCCAGGAAGTACCCACCACCATTCCACCTGTGCACCATCACCTCAGTCCCTTGTGCTCTTTCTGCCTTCATCCCTGTCTTTGTCCTCCCCTCCTCCCTCCCACCCCCATGGTCCCTTTGGTTTATCTTTGACCTTTTGGTTTGCTGAGTTTTTTGTTTGCTTTTGGTTGTAATTTCCCATTTCCTTGAGCTTCTTCTTTTTTGTTTGTTTGTTTCTTTTCTTTCTTTTTTCTTTGTTGTTGTTGTAGTTGTTGCTCTTTCATATTCCTCCTAATAGTGAAGCCATCTGATATTTTTCTCTTGCCTTCTGACTTGTTTCACTGAGTATAATTCCTTCTAGCTCCATCCATGTTTCTATAAGTGGTCCTAGTTTGTCATTTTTGATTGGAATATAAATGAAATTACTTTAAACAAATTTATTTCTCAAGTTTATTGCTTTTAACTGAAAAATCATCATTACTTGTTTGAAACAATGATAAATGAGAAGAAAATAATGTTCTCAAATTGAAATTAAAATTGAAGTACAAAATAAGCATGACTATTGAATCTAACTAAATTTAAAATGCAGGATTCAAAATGTGTTCTTCAATGCTAAGATCAAAACAATGTTAGATTAGTCAGTAATGAAAGGATATGCACCTTGACATTGTTTAAGATGAAAATAAGGTCTATAAATATAATAATTCTATATTTTAGTTCCACTGTTATTTATCATTCAGATTTTTCTCAGTGTGTGTATTGAAAATGGTAGAAAATAATAAGCTAAATTTTTTGATATAGGCATGCATTGTGAAGTCATTCCTAACCAAGATGGTGCAACTGACATTCAACAAGATATGCAATCCCCTGAATCTTCTGAACTTACTAAGTTTGGGTTAAAAAAGAAATGGGGAAAACAAAAACTGTGTGTAGACAATTGTGTATATAGTCAAACACCTAGAAAGCTTATTCAAGTGTTTCTCAGTACTTCTTAATAGAGTTTAAAATAGATCTCCTTATTAGTTTAGTATATTCTTTAGATAACTGTATAGCCAATTTGTTTAGAAATAATCATAAGAATCCAATTCTTCTTAATAGTGGGAATTCCATTGATCCAGTTTTATGGTAATTACATCTTCCATGGTATTATTGACTATGAAAGTCTCATCTTTTGAAAAGATAAATAGTTGATCATTCAAATAAGAAAATAAATCTTGAGTTTAATTTGCAAAGTAAGATGCCAGTATATGATGTCACACAATTATTTTCACAGAAATTTGAAATTCTTCAGCCAAATTGGACAGAAAGAATTAAGAAATAACTGTCAGAGAAAATACTAACTTCAATCATTCACTTTGAGACATAAAAAAGTTCAAGAGCCATAGATTTGGATTTAATATGAGGGATGTCTGCTTCCTGGGGAATACAAATGATGTCAAATATAATTAATTAAATAAAAAATTAAAAAAAAACATGAGGGATGAATTTAACACCTTCAATAAGTTTTCTCAAAAATATCCTTCATTATTTTAAGAAAAGAGAGCTACCTATGCAAACAACAAGTAGAATTTGTTCCAGGTTTGTTCCCCTGAATCCAGAGAAATGCCCTCTGACCAGAAAATTTAAATCACTCATAATTTATGTTCTCCCTTGGTAAGTCATTACAAACTTGCCACTGGATTTTAGTTTGTTTTGTTTTTTGTTTTACTGAAGTAACATTGGCTTACAGTACCTTGCAAGTTTCAGCTTCATACCTCAGCAAATTTATATACCACACTACATCTACCATCAAAAGTCTAGTTTTCATCCACCACCATCCAATCAACCTCCTCTAACTCTTTCTCCCATCATCCATTCCAGTTCCCTCTGGTAGCCATCTTTTGTTGTCAGAGTTTAAGGGTTTGTTCTTGTTTTACTAATAGTTTTTAAACTTTCCTTTTTAGTTACATATAGTGCCAGTTTTGGTAAAAGAACATGTTCTAATGTATGCCCTTGTATTCAGCTGAGGTCACAATATAAATGGACCCACTAGTCTACATTGATTTTAAGGCATAATAATTTGTAACCATTGCTTTTTTATGGCCACAGTTATAAAACTACCACAATCTGTGTTATTTTATTAATCCCCATGTCTTCTTATCCAACTTTCATTTTCTAGAAGCTTTGATAAGTATCTCACCAATTTTATTTGTAAATGTAGACCAAGCAGCAATTTTAAACAAATGTTTTTAAAGATGATGCTAGTTTTTAATCATCTACATGCCCCTTCTCTAGCAGGCAAACACAAAAAGACTTATAGGAGACAGACTGCAGTTTTAGTTTTCATTGAATTTATGGTTTGGAGTTGGTGTTCCCAGAAAGATCAGAAAGGCTCCTTTCAATTTGCCTAGAGTAGCCCTCTTCCAAAAAGCCACCTTAGATATGTGTACTAAAGGTCAATGCAGTCTTCCTAAATTCCATAATCTATTACTATTGCTTAAAGAATGTAGATTATTTTGAGTCAAGAACAATGAAATCACTAGAGGATGAGAAGATTTTGCTGATGACTGAGACCTTTGCCCTTACCCAGTAAAAGAGACAATCATTCCCCAAGCTTTTTCCTGTTCTCTAATCAAAGACATAATCACTGTTCTATCTAGAAGAATGTAGTTTTGTTTTTGTTATTTTTGAGGGGCAAGGGCATAGAGGAGAAGTAGGTTTATCTGGACATATTTCCTCTCCATGTAAAAATTTTGTCTTTACTGTTAAGAGTAAGATGAGGCCACACACTCTTCACACATGTCAAGTTTCCCCTTCTCTGCATTTGAGGTCCTAAAACTCAGGATAAATATCCCTAGTCAGATCCATTTTTCTTTAGAATGTACAATCATATAAATTTTCCATATATATGTTATTAAATTTTGACTCTTACTTTACTAATCTGTCTGATATTAATTTGTTCATCTGCCCAGCCTCAGAAGAACCCATTGGGGTGAGGAAATTTATTCTCTACCCTAACAATGGCCTACTCAGAGATAGTAGTGCTTGTCTTTACTTCAATATGAATCTATAAATGAAGCTGCTATGAATTTTTTATTTCATCTTGGTCACATTATATGTTACTGATCAGAAGACTTCACTGTGCTCTCACTTAACTAAGAAAAATTTTATAGTGTTCCAGGAGTTCTTTGTGTGTTTCAAACTATGCTTGAATTTGATAGGTTTACACTAGATTTTGAGAGTACCCACAAACATAATGGAATATGTTCACTTTGTTACTAGTTCATGAACATTTACACATTAAATAACTTTTATTATGTTTATCAAAATTTTCAAGTTTCACTCAGTGTTTCACAACAGTTAAATAAGATTCAGGCAGTTCACTCATATTGTCCTAACATCTGTCTAAGGGCACGTGACTAATTTCATAACATTCACCACTGGTTCTAACATTTTTCTCACAAATTGTTCTTTCTCTAAATTTAAAAACTTCCTCTTTGTAATGGATAATTAAGTCATCTTAGTGCTTTAATATATTTGTGTATATATATATAATACAGATAATGTATGTATATAAGTGTGTGTGTATATACACATTCTTCCCACACCTAATAATTTTCAGCATGTGGAAATAGGATTTAATGAGCTATGGATGTAAAACTGTATCAGACTATATACACAAAGAAAAGTACTGAGAGCCATTTCTCACAGAGTGACTGGAGAATGAACAGTTTTATAGTGAAAAACACTGGCAAGTGACCATGTGGTCTCAGTGGGAAAGAATTTGAGACAATAAATGCCTTAGATTCTAACAACTCCATAGCTTCTAATTCTTGTCTCCCTGTGACTTAAAAGTACTTTCTGTTCTTGGATTCTAAAAAATAGTTTCACATCTTAACAATAAATTCCCCATTTTTGTTTAAAATAACTCAAGCAAGTTAGTTATAATCAAATAAATCTCTTCTTAAATAATTATTGACTGACATTTGGGTTTGTTTAGGTTAATTGAATGCCAATAAACACCCAATCCAAAAGTAAATATGTTTTCATACACTGAAAATTTGATGCTTTTGAAGAAGTATTAGTATGAACCCACAACATTTTCAATAATAAAATATTTTAATACAGGCAGTAGCCCCCACCACCTCTGGAAAAAAAAAAAAAAAAGATGAGTGAACGTAAAACCTAACAGCAAAGTAAGGAATGTTATTCAATGTTTTATTGGATTTGAGGCTCAGTCAGAGTTGGAAAACCAAAATACAAAATGACTATGACCTACATATAGGGTTACTGAAATTTCTGTTGGAGATGAAGCCTAGAGGAATCTCAGGAATACTCTGATCATTTTGAAAGAGTGATATAAGTTTGCTGCATAAAATCTCTACATTCACAGGAAAATTGAAAGCCAGAGACATCAATGTTTATAATCAGTGCGAGATTTCATAAGTTACACTCAGTCCTGGAAGACTTTACAGCTGCCTGTGGCCATGCACCCCTCCAACAGTTCACGGAATCACGGTAGATGAGCAACATGTGTGCAGCTTATTACAGAATCAGACCTAGAAGTCTGTTTTGGAATCATATCATTAACCACTGGATACCTTTTTTTAATCACAGTATATGTCCTAATACAAGGAAGGAACTTCAAAAACAATGGCCTATGTGGTGCATCAGTTTAATTTCAGCAAACCAAAGAAAATATAACTAGCAAAAAAAACTAAACATATTAATATAGAAATCAATATCCACTTCCATTCTCATAGTCAATAGTGATATTATAGAAAAACTTTACACTAAATGAAGTGTTCTCAAATTACTCACACATGTCAGATTCAAATAAATATTACTTTATTTTTATTGTTTTTCCTCCAGACTTTGGATGAAAGACTGGCAAAATACTTTAGAAAAAAGAGATTAGAGCTGCAATTTTCCCAATATAGAAATTAGACTTGAATGGTGAAATAACTGGCAAAAAATGAATAAATGAAAAGTCAAATGTATAAACATGGATTTGTAATTAAATCCCTTTCTTAAAATAAAAATATTGTTTTAATATTATTCTCTTATAATTGAACTTAACTGATCTTCATCTTTATGAAAACAAGCAAATTCCAAAATTTCAAGATAAGACCATGCCTTTGTGTCTTTTTTCTAATGGACTAATTCTTTTTCTTAGTAATTATCTCTAATGCTAGTTGGAGGAAACTTTCCAAAATCTTATAGCCTTAGGTACTACTTAGGGAAATTATGTTAAATCACAGTTCAGATTTTAACTTAATTACTTTTATCCTTAATCATTTGAAGTTATAGTTATTCCAAAAGCTTTGTTTATATGGGGAAAAGATTTCTTTGATATTAAAAAGCTCAATCTTTGACATTTATGTTTGGTAAAGCCATAGTTCATTTTGAGGTTTTTGTTGTTTTATATATTTATTTTCTTTATCAAGGTAGCATTGCTTTGCAACACTGTATATGTTTTTATATGTAGGTTCACACATCTTCAAATGTATGTTTTCACTCCATGCCCCCCTCCAATACCCCAATCATCTTCTACCATAGTTCCTGGGTCACCTCCCCTTTTTGCTTCCAGCCTTCACCCTCCCCTTTTGGAAGCTTCAGTTCTGCAGTTAAGATTTCTAAAGTTCATTTTGGTTTGTTTATGTTTGGTTTGTTTATTTTTTTGCTTTTTTCCTTCTATTCCACAAATGAGTGAAATAACCCATCATTTGTCATCATGACCCATTTTAAAGTAGTTAAGCTCTTCTTTCCCTGAAACTCTAGTTGCAGAGCTATGTGGCATAGTACTCCCTTAGGTCAGGGACATATTTTGTAACATAAAAGTAATTACAGAGTCCAAGGCTGGGAGAAATGTAAACTCCAATGACCCAAATATATATTTAAAGCATTTCTAAGTATTTGGAAACAGCACTGATTTTTTTCCCCTGGAAAGACTCAAGTGAAATTCTACCACCTAGGTGAGGCTTATTCATTCAAAGCACTACCCATCCAAAGCCTGTCCTGGCTCCTGGTTTACAGACTCATACTGGAAGTGGGAGGAGTTGGAATAAGGCAAATGAATTAGTTGAATACAATTTTATAAAGTTTAGGTCCATAATAAAAATTCTGAATAATGATACCATTTTCAAGTCAGTCCCTTTTCCGTCTATTCTGCTTCTGCTCAGAAAGTGTGGGTATTCTGGAAGCTCTACACATAGTCTGCTGGGATCACATCATATTTCACACAACTTTTTGGACCAACTCATCTTTTATCCATGAACAGATCCTATGCTAGTTGTCAACCTCTAAAAGTGTCATGAAAACTGAAACAGCAACTAACATTTAACTCCAATAATTTCATTTATCTTAACGATTTGTCTTGAAGTGGCATACACACACACACACACTGTTCATTTTTATTGACAGACATAATCAAAGGTAAAAATTAAGAAACGTGCCTGAATTTATAATCTATTTATAATTGTAGCAACATAAGTTCTAGCATCTTTTCTCCAAATTATGACACCTTCCAAAGGATACTGTCATTTTGTCTAATGTAGAACACATTATTTCCATTCTTGGTGTGTCATGCAAACCATCTTTAACATTGGTTAGTGTGTGTGTCCCCACAAGGTGAGAAAAAGAGATTTTTTAAAATAAAATATAATTTAAACAATAACCCATGAGAAGATTATATCTTGCTGGGAACATCACAATGTATAATAAGAGTTTGAGTTGCCTAGCATGCTTGCATATAAAAAAATTGAACAAAACCAGGTCCATGTTATATAAATTGATGTATATTTATGAAAAGCTCACTTTATTGAAATCAGTATTTATTTAAACTATTATACTCATTTTTAATTATTCATGTCTTTCCTTGTGAAGATGGAACCATAATTGGTAACAAAAATATTAATAAGTAACTGAATGCATTGTGGATTCTTTGGGGAAAAGTAAACATGTGCCTTGAAGATGCAAACCCAACAAGATGGGCCCACTGTATATATAAGAAAATCCCACAATCATAGTTCAAAATTTTTCTCCATTTTGTTTCTAATATGTGATATATATGCAAGATTACTGTCCTTGTTTGACATCTTTAGGCATTTTTCAGACCTCCCAATGCCCACATGGGATATACCTGAGTTTCTTCTAGCTTCATTTTGTTACCAGTAGCAACATAAATTTAGGATCTAATTAACTCAGAGCATCTCTTCCTTACCATAACTGAAACACTGATGTTGAAAGAGAGGAGCTGAAATCTCCATGTTTTCAATATCCCTCAGCTCTTGAGATTTGAACACAGAAATATGAAGACCATAACATGATCCTGACATTATCTGCAGAATTTCCAAAAGTAATCATTTTCTTCTAGAAGGAAAAGTAAAGGACTATATGTAAGAGCCATCTCAAGGCAAATAAAACTTATATTATCCTTCTTAATGTGGAAGATCTCAAAGATATACATAATGGAGTATTGAAATGAAATGAATTGTAATTACCAGAAATGTTCTAAGAGATTTCACATGCAAATGTCATAAGCATAAGCAAAGAACTCTGTGCCATTAAACATGGAGTCAACTGGTCCTCCAACTATCTTCAAAAGCCCAACATGTCCAGGTATCAGGAACAGGAATCCTAAAGGCCATTTATATCTAGAACTTTTATAGCTGTCATAAATAACAGGGTGTGCTGAGGTTATGAAGAGGGAAAAGGAAATGGATCAGTTAAACATGAGAAAATTAGATAGACTTTTAGCTATAAATTTTTATAGGAAAATTCATGGAAAAGATGTGCTTTCTAGGAAACTTTGTGTTTGATTTGTATAAAACCCAAGTTCATCCCTTCAGAAAGATAAACTATAAAATCCAACTTTATTCCTTCATATTTTGGACCATGGTTTTACATATGTGATTTGCACATTTATTCATTCAGTCTTTCCTTCAAACACTCAGGAATAGTTCTTGAGTTCCTACTATGTAGTAGACACTAATTGGGTGCCCAGATTTATTAGTATTGTGTGAAAAGGAAATAAATCAATCTGCCCACCATACTCTATGCAAACCCATTGAGGACTGATTTCCTTTCATGAATTTTAATAGCTACTGAAAACAACTGAGACCCATATATAAGTTCTTCAACTCCTATTGCACCACCTGAGGGAAATAATTCTGAAATTTTATATTATTATCTGTTCACATTTAGAAAGAATTTTTATAGAAGATGAAACTCAAAGCCTCTGAAAGTAAAAGGGAATAGAATAATATGCCACAGTCTAGGACAAAAAAGAAAGTTCTTTTATACACAAGGCTTTCTATCTACAAATAATAATTAAACCCAGTTCAAAGTGATAAAGATGTAAAGAATTCATTGACATATAATTGGAAATCTAGAGAGAGGGAGGTTTGAGAGTTAGTGGTTTCTGTTCCATTTCTTTGTATAACTCAACTACAGCTTCCTTTACCTGTTGGCACATCTGCAAACTGTTTCAGAGTAGTAAAATGGGTGTGGTGTCCCAGGCCACATACCTATGGAGAATGACTCTCCATGGACACACAAGCTCCACTTCTGTATCTTTCTCTTAAGAATGAAATTTCTATGAAGCCCAAGGAAACTTCCCTTTCCCTGAATTAGGTGACATGACCAGTCACAAACCAATTTCCTTGGCCAAGAGAACTACTTTTTGTTGACTTAGTGAATTACATACTGTGGAAAACAATATGTTTTTACCCTTAACCACCTAAAAGAGAGATAGAATTCCTCTGAAGCTTATGTTGCATTTGGGCAATGACTACACTTAAATGAATGATAAAATAATCTAATGAAGGAGCAATAAAATTTGATAATTAACAAATAACAGAAACCTACTGTAGGACTCCCTCTGTCCAAAGAAATCTCTTCTAAAGGAATCATTTTGTATCCTAACAATGCATTTGAGCCCTATGTATTCTGCATCTTTTGATAAAAGTATCTTCTTAAAAAGGTTACATTCTCTGGATTTCAATTTTCTATGCAGTCCAAAATAAAGTTGTTAATGCTCTACAACTAGGATATAATGTGGTCAATTTGCTAGCTGCCCTTCTCTTTAATCGGTCAGTAATAGTAAGGTTTTAGAAGAGCATTTAAAGTTTTCCTGAGTATGATTATTTATAACATTAAAATTTTGGTAATGGTAACACTGCTTTCTGAAAGGTAGCACCACATAATAATTCTACTGATTTAGAATTCAGACAATGTTTGGTAACATTGCTGCAAATTGGTATATGTCCACCTTATTCTGCAAGAAACTTTATAGTAATTTATCTGTGTGGATCAGACATTATGTTCTTGAGATGAATATTGTCATAAAAACTGACTTGTCTTAACTTTCAAGCTTGCTGCAGGCATTGACTTGGCAAGTCAATAATACACTTTTATCTTTTTAACTTTACTTTTACAAATCAAGGATCTATTTTTTTTAATACAATTAAATAATATATTGACCAATAATTTCAGTCATCACATTACAATGGAATATGCAAACAGAATCAAGTTAGAAAAGTTCAAGTAACCACTGTCTTCTTTTTTCTTTCTAAAGTATGATCAATTGTAAGAAATCATTGCTTACTTTAAATTTTGTTACCTCAATATTTTATTCCTTTCAGGAGATTTCCATTTTTCCCTTTTTAGTCAAGGGTCTCTTCAGTAATAGATACAATTTCAATGGTTTGTTCTCTTTATATATAATTTCTTGGTACATTCTCTTGGACTTTCTCATTTTGAAAGTATTATTAATGACACTGTCTAACTAATCATTATCTTACTATATTTTTGTGGCAGAAAGAAATCGCCACCAAAAAAAAGAAATTTCCAAACCATGTATCTGGAAAAAGAAAGGACTCTGGTAAATATTTATGTTGGTTTCAGGCAACAAGTAAGGCTTGAATACTAGCCAAAAGTATCTGTGGATATGAAAGGAAGCCAAGAATAGGATGATTAGAATTATGGAGACTGATGACATTAAGGACAACATTTTTTTGAAAAGCATTATGGTGCAGATATGTGATGTAAGAAGAGAAGCCATTAAAGCAATGACATATAGCTGTATTTGCTGATCTGTAGAAAAATCTCATGTATAACAAGTAAAAATATGTTATAAAACTGACATAAAAATATGATTTTAACTCATATCTTTATGTAAATACCCTGTTAATTACATTTTTCCTTAGCGGTTAAATGTATTTCTTTTTGTTTTCTTCTTTATATTTTTTAGAGATTATGAAAATTTAATATTATATTAATTTTAATACAAAACGTTATAATTCTATTTTAATTTCTAAGTATAGCTAAAAAATCCTTTAAAGAGAAACACATATAAAGTGGCTAAATAAATCAAGTAATTATGAACTCAATTAAATGCTTTTTATCTCCCTCCTAACCTAATTTCCACTCTCCTGATTACTAGTTGATATCTTTGTAATTTTGCCTGGTAACAAAGGATAATCACTTTCCTAGGCAGCAATTCTGTATCCTAGAGCAATAGATTTGTAATCCTTTTTTATCTTTGCATTAAAATCATCCTTGGTTAGTCTCAAGCTGCCTTTAAAATGAAAAGACGTGCACTTTATTTAAAATGTGCACTGCTATTTTCCAGAATGGTATCTTGTCTGATGGATCAGCTGACTCTGTTTTTTTCTTAACTGCACTTGATCTCCTTCCTCAGATACAACACACTTGCCTCAACATAAGAAATAAGCAGAAGAGAGTGCTCAATGTTTTATGCCTATGATCCTTCAACCAGAGGTTCTCAAGAGGTTCTCAGCTTTCAATTTTACCCCTAATCTTGAAGTTTTTTCTTACTAGCAGTTCTAGGTTTTTGACCACAGGGAATCTTTAGCATTGGATAACTGTCTCTAAATTCTAGAATGCCTGCAGTAAATCAGATTCCTAGTGTAGCTGCTATTAACTGAAGTAAAACTGAATGTTTTTCTGTATTCTTTTCTGGTGAGGTATTGCAACCCATTTCCAGCAATACATTTAATTTATTTACGCTATATTACAATTGAGTAAAGAATTTTTGGCTTTTACTTTCCTGTTAACATGTTTGATAAGGCAGAACAGTTTACTGTTGCAAAGGCAAACTGTACCCCCGAAGAGGTCTCTAACTCTGAGTTTAGATTTTCTCAAGACTGTACTTCATTTATATATATAATGAACTAGAAAAAAAAAATGGAAGACACAATCCTGTTTTCCCAAGTACTGTGCCTTCCTGTTGACACAGTGGGTTTAACGCCACACTATGAAGCGTCTGCCACACAGCAATGAGAGTTGGATCCCTGGCCAGGGAGGGAACCCATAAGGTGCAACAGACCTCTCTTTCCTCGCCCACTGCCCACTTCCCTCCTCAACAGTGTATTTCAGTACATCAGCCTGTTCTGCTCCCCACTCTATCTCTGGTGAATACTCACCTCCCAACTCTGGCCTGTACCCTAGCTCTTGTATGCATAAATAAATAAATCTTTAAAAAATAAAATAACCAAGTACTTAGGAATAAACTTAACAAAGGAAACAGAAGACCTACACATTGTTTAAAAAAATACTAAACTTCTGTTTTCACTTCTAAGTATGGCTAAACGTTTTTAGAACATTGTTTGAAGAAAGAGAGGACATAAAGAAATGGAAAGATATAGCATGCTTATAGATTAGAAGATTTAACTATACTAAAATAGCCACCTTACCCAAAACAATACACAATTTTCAACGCAATACGTATGAAGATTCCAAGAATATTCTTCAAGGAAATAGAATAAATAATACTAAAATCTATATGGAGTCATAAAAAGACTGAATACCAAAGTGATTCTGAGAAAAAAGAAAAATAGAGGTATCACATTCCCTGACTTCAATTTGTACTACAAAGCAACAGTAATCAAAACCATATGGTATTTGAAAATAGACACATAGTCTAATATAATAGAATTGAAAACCTAGAAATGAATCACACATATATGGACAACTAATTCATGACAAAAGACTGAAGAGCATACAATGGAGGAAGAGAAGTTTCTTCAATAAGTGGTGTTGGGAAAGCCGGACAGTCACATCAAAGGTGTGAAACTGGATCACAACCTCACACCATACACAAGCATTGATTCAAAGTGTACTAAAGACTTGACTGTAAGACCATAAAGCACATATAGGTAATACTCTTATGACTTTGGTCTTAAAGATATTATTTGGAGGCCTGACTCCAATGACAAGGGAAATAAAAGCAAAAATAACCAAATGGTACATATCAGACTAAAAAGCTTCTGCAAATCACCCAAACGAAAATAAAACAATCACCCAAATGAAAATGTAAGCTACTGAAAAGGAAAAGATATTTACAAACCATATGTCAGACAACGGGTTAATATCCACTATAAATAAACAACTCAAAAACAAAACAAACAAGAATTAGAAGTGCTAGGAAGAAATACAAATAACCAATAGGCACATAAAAAACAGGCACAACTGCTCATTGTCAGTTATTATTATAATGAGATATCACTTCATACCTATGAGAATGACCTATATGGGAAAAAAAAAAAAAAGAAACAGTGTTTGTGTAGTAGGGTGTGGGAAAAAAAGGAATCCCTATACAATGTTTGGTGGTGACGTAAATTGATGCAACCACTATGGAAAACAGTATAGAGATTCCTCAAAAAGTTAAAAACATCCACCATATGATCTAGCATTTCCACTTCTATATTTTAAAAATACAAAAACACTAATTTGAAAAGATATATGTACCCTTTTGTTCATTGTAGCACTATTTACATAGCCAAAGCTGGAAATGAATTAAGTGCCCAACAATAGATGATTGGATAAAGAAGTGATATATAAGTATAATGGAACAATACTCACTATTCAGTTATAAAAATAGATGATATCTTGCCATTTGCAAAACACAGATGGAACTTGAGGGAATTGTGCTAAGCAAAATAAAACAGGAGAAAGTCAAATGCCAGATTATTTCACTCATATGAGAAAGCAAAGGAATGGATAGTACAAACCCACAACAAACTCTTGGACTCTGAGAGCAGAACTAGGCAAACAGAGAGGGAAGGTGGGAGTAGGGCAAAGGATAGAGGGGTCAAATGGATTATGGTGAAGGGTTATTAGTAGTTTAGTAAAAGTCATCCTGTGGTAAAATTAATTTGAAGTGTGACCTGTAGTCCTAAAACATACTCTATTGTAGTATAAACCAATATTATCATAATAAAAGAAGAAACAATAGAGAAAGAATAATAACAACTTTATGATGTAAAAAAATTTAAATTAAATTATTTTCAAATTAAAACAAATAACAAGGCTACTGTTTTTATCTCTCTCTTCTAGTTGAGAGTAAATAGAGAGTTCCTGAACTATGTGTGTTTCATGAAAATACTGTTTCCTGTGCCTTCATGCTACCATTGGTAGAAATGAAGAAAAGACCTTCAAATTTGACATGATGCTCATTAAGTCCTACCTCTTTCCTGCTCACTCAGCACTCTTTACCACCACTAATTGCTTTATCACTCAGAACTAATCTCATTGTGTACCACATTTCTGTTCATATCAAACCCCCAAGGTAACACAATATACAAGGTCAACTCTTGTACCAAAACTCTAATCTCCAAAGATGATTCCATTTCCCACCCAACTTCATAAGCTCCACCATTTCATGCATGGCACTCCTGCTCTGTCATCCACAGGATTCCCTGTACCTTCAATCACTACACTTTTTTCTTGCTATAAAGAAATTATGAGATCGCTTCATCTCCAGTTTCTTAAGAGATGTTTAATTTCACATTCACATTCACAAACCTACCAATTCCATTATTTCCCTTTTAAAAATCGCTGTTTCTGATCCCAGTCATCAGACCCATTCATTCTCATCATAGTCATCCTCAAAGATCTCATTCACACTAGCACATGCATTAAAGATATTAGTTCTTGGATCAATTTTTCTCTTCTCATATAAATCTTATCACAACTCATGGTGATTTCAATATTTATAAGTGTAATGCCTCTCATATATGATTATCTCAGTATACCATGACCATTTTCCTTCCAAGGATCTTATTCTTTACCCATCTAAGCCACAAACTTCTATCATTCACTTGCAGACCATTTCATTATCAAGAACTGCAATCTTGTAAAAATTCCATTGTAAGAGTCACAACTCCTATCTTCAGAGTATTTCAACAATTCCTCAAATCAAAGGAACCTAAATCCATTTATCCTACTACTAATTCACTGTCCATTACTACTTTGAAGTCTATTATAATTATGTTCTCATTTTAAATTCCCTGTAATCACTTTCTTGCATTCTCCCAAGTCCCTTGCCTTTTCCCCTTCGTCATTCTCACCTGTCAAAAAACCAACTCTCTACTCATTGTACTTTCATTCATACAGCTGACCAGTGTTGGGGGTAATGCCATTACACTCATAACCCCATATTAAGTTCACGACTGTAATTCAGGCCCATAGATCTTTCAGACTATGCTACTCTTGTCCCATTACCATCTCAGTCTTCTAAAACATTCTTTCCTAAGGCAAAATAATAATTCTGTGACTAAAGATTATAAAAAGAATTGATTTCTATATTAAATTCCATCTAAAATATACTACAGTTCTTTTGTTCATGAAACAGACATTCCATTTGGTTTACAATGTTAAGTAATTAAGAGTCAGATTTGGGCCTCCCTGGTGGCGCAGTGGGTTAAGCAACGCACCATGAAGCAAACCGCAGTTACTGCAGCACGAGTTCGATCCCTGCTGCCGGCCAGGGAGGGGA
>JAGFMF010011861.1:20979392-21010453 GCA_019455555.1 Galemys pyrenaicus
TCCCTGCTCTCTGTGGTGAATCCTCTCACCCCCCCACACCTCTGGCCTGTACCCCAGTGCTTGTATGCATAAATAAATAAATCTTAAAAAAAAAAAAGTGTCAGATTTTTTTTTTCTTTTTGCTAAGGAAACTTTTGCTTCTCCCGACCCTTTTTTTTTTTGGAGAACTGATCTTATCTTTTAAAGACACAATTCCCATGGCCTTCTTCATTTATATTATATATATATAACATATGTACATAATAACTTAAAAAGAATTATCTAGAAAAAAATGATGGCTAATAGAAGCAATTAGAAGCCTAATGAAAAAACAATAAACAAACAAAAAGTTCACTTAAGGAACTTGATGGGGAAAAGAATATCTTCTGATATGGGGGGAAAAAAAAAACGGTGGTAACAAAAATTTGAGAGATAAGAACCTTAGAAAAATCAATTTAGAAGGTCCAACACCCAAATATTAGGTTTCCCAAATAGAGAAAAACAGAAGGAAAAATAAAAGTAATATATTGAAATAATAATAAGTAAAAAATTTCCAGATGTGAAGAAAGACATAAGCCTTCCAACTGAGAGTGCACACCATACATAATGCATGATTAATTTCAAAAGATGTGTTTGGTATAGATCATACCCAAGTAATGTTGGAATTTTTAAAAGCTATTTAAACAAAAAGTTAAAATTCTTATGCATTCTGTCCCTGCCCACCTTTTCAGAATATCAGGCATCGAAAGTAAATTCATCAATAATTGTTTATATAAATATGCTCTCAAAGAAAGTGCTAAGTATTCACAAGTCAATGAATTTTTAAAACTGAAATTCTTAGGCAACAGGAGACAAAAATAATTTTTAAATAGAATTTTTAAAAAGGCATTAAGATCTAGTAATATGCAATCTAGTATTTTACATAAAGTAACCCACAAGTTTGTATTGCAAGTTCTGGTTCTGAGAAGAAACATGTGCAGGCACAAATGGAGACTCAGTGCTCTCTTATTTGAGAATATTCATATCTGCCATGAAAAGAGTTCACCATTTTCTCATAAAGATTAACTACTATCTATCATGCTTCAATCCTAAATTTTATGGAAACACTAATGAATGAAACTACTACATAGAAACTAAAGTTCTATTCTGTGTTTCCCTGTCACATATCGTTAGACAATTTCCAAAATTTTCTTCCTCTTCAGATTGGCTGTTTGTATATAATGTAAGGCTACTTACTTTCATGTGTTGATTTTGTATCCTGCTACTTTGCTAAACTGGCGGATTATTTTAATTAGATTTTCTGTAGAACTTTTAGGGTTTTCCAAGTATATTATCATATGGTCTGCAACTACTGATAGTTTTACTTCTTCTTTCCCTATTTGGATTCCTTGTACGTCTTTTTCCTCCTGGAAACAACCCAAATGCCCAAAAATAGATGACTGGATCAAGAAGATGTGGTACATATACACAATGGAATACTATTCAGTAATCAAAAAAGATAAATTAGAGTCATTTGTAGATATATGGATGGAGCTAGAAGGGATTATGTTCTGTGAAATAAGTCAGAAGGCAAAAGAAAAATATCGAATGGTTTCACTTTTAGGAGGAATATAAAGGAACCAAAAAAGGGCTCAAGGAAAAGAACAATAACAACAAAAAAGATCAAAACACAACAACATCAAAAAGACAATGACAAATCAGAGTCACTTTGTGGGGTGAGGAAGGGAGAGGGACTGGGATGAAGGCAAAAAGAGCATAAGGGACTGAGGTGATGGTGCATTGGTGAAATGGTGGTGGGAATTCCATTAGGACTACAATTGATGTCAAATATATGTAAGAAAAAAAAGAAAACTATCAAAATTTTGACTCTCAACTTCCTCAGTTGTAAAGAGGATATAACTCTCTATCCTGCCTATGTTATAGTAGCATGTGTGAGTGTACACTTTTATCAAGTACATACAGCATATGCTGTGTAGAAGGACACAGAGTAAGCAGTCTTGCTGCTTTTCTGAGTCCAGTGCAAGGAAATAATGATAAGATTATCATTAAAGTCCTATTAAATTGTTTTAAAATGTCTGTGCAAGTGAAATATTATTAAGTTCAAATTTTAAGCTAATTTTAGTCTATGCAAAACTGATGAGCTATGCTAGCCCAGTTTTTAGTAAGCACATATATTTCAACATGCACTTTTATAAGTAAGAGGCAATCTAAATTATTTACATAATACTAAAATAGGACTTTCTTATACTAGCCCAGTTTAAGAACTTTAAGTCAACCAGAATATAAATTACTAATCATGATGAATGGTGAAATTTTGTTACCACATTAATGTTAAAAACAATTCTAAACTGCTCATTCAGGACAAATAGCCAGAAGCAATTATCTTTAAGAGTTTTGGGGAGATTGTATTATCTTACCTTTATCTCACAAATACGTATACTATTTCTAATGTTCTGTGAGTGAAGATTATAAAAAGAATTGATTTCCATATTAAATTCCATCTGAAATGTACTACAACTCTGGGTCATAAAGCAGACATTCCATTTGGTTTACAATGTTAAGCAATTTGAAGTCAGATTTTTTTTCTTTTTTGCCAAGGGAGCTTGTGCTTTCCATGACTGCCATCCCCCTTTATTTTTGTAAAATAGATCTTTCAAAGACAAGACTCCAATGACCTTCTTCAAGGGTCATTTGGAAGCTTGAGCAAAATGTAACAGTTCTTACTGATGGATTTCCACACAGAGATACTGGAGACACAAAGTCTATGGTAAATAGAGTCTAGCCAAACACAGACCTAGATCTGTCTGCCAGCTCATTATTAATACATCTGAATGGCCTGCACCCCTGACCCCTGCACTGCATCTTTAAGCAAAACTTCCCTCTTCCTCCCTGTTCTCTATGGCACTGTGACTGTGGCTGGTTTTGCTTACTTTCATCTATACTTTGTTTTCATGTAAGCCCCATTACAATATTAAGTCAGATTTATTTTGTTTTCCACATCTGTTCTTTCGGTTCTATTGATAGCACTTTGTGGCAGGATGAGCTAAGGAGAGAAAATAACCAGAGTATGTGAGGTTGCTGAGAGTAAAAATTAAACTGTCTTCTTTTTATCTCCAAAGAGATGTTTCTCCTTACTGACCTTCCACTACAGATCTTGGAAAGCATTAAATGCTGAAGTCACACTAAGTGATGTTTGGGAAGAAAAAACACAACAAAAACCTTGGAATTAAACATAGAACTCTTGTTTTCACACAAGAACCTTAAATATTACCTAACACACTTAAGGATGAGCCTATATTTAAAAAAAAAAAAGCTCAAGTAAATCTGTGCAGATTTCATATGCAAGCCCATGCTTGAATAAATTACTTAGCATAGTTAACTCAAGGCTCAAAATGAAAATACTAATCAGATGAATTTCTGATAGGAAAAAAGAGAGTCTTATCATCAATGGGAGCATATTAATTAGTATTGCTATAAAACTTGAAATCTGAAATTTCCAACTAATATTACAATATCAGAGCTTGAAGAATTAAATTTTCTCTCATTGTTCATCACCACATTAATTACTGACTAAAGAAATAATCACTAGTAGCAACATAGACAAGTTCATTACACAGTTAGTTCATACCTCTCTGACTGACTTAACCACAAAAACCTAAGGACTAACCCATAGTTTTCAGAACTAAGGGAAATTCTCTGAACATTAAATTATATGCCAAAATGTAATTTTAATTTTACATCACTATTATTTTGCTTTCCACTTTTCTTGCCATTAAAAAAAAAGTCATTGTCATTCCATTTTACCTAGTTATTTTAACCTGGAAATTGTATTTATATGTCATATTTAACTTGTTAAATTATACTTTACATGAAGAAGTTGTGCATAGTGCTTAAAAGTGGTAAATCTGAGCTGAGAGAAAATTGGTCCTTTTGCAAGGAATGAAAAACCCGGGAATTATTTCATTGTCATGACCTAGTAGCCACCAGATGCCTAGAATTCCATGTATTTTAAGGACAAACCATTCAATGACTCCTTTGACACCCAAAGTATGCCAATAATTCAATGTATTGGTTGGATGCAAATTTTATACAATAAGGTATGGAAAGCAAACTGTAATTGGGAGTGCCAGAGTGAATGGAGCTCTATTCTGGGACAGAGCCCATTGTTGAACCCCAGCCTGAACCTCCGACCCTTTACTTTGCAGGGATACAATAGCCTTTGATATGAGATGGTGGGAAACGGACCTAGAGACTCATTTCACATTCAGTTGCAATTCATCAGTTTGGCGAGGACTTTTAGCAGCTTTAATGACCACAGCAATTGATGGTTAAATCAATTTGTGCCGGTGACAGCATGGCTGGCCTCTAGACTGTAACAATCCAGGGTTGCACCAGGCAGAAAAGACTGTTATTCAGATGTGCAGGGCTCCTCCTCAGCTCTAAGTGAGAACAACGGGGAGAAAGTCTTTCACAGGGTAGGCCCTGGAGAATGCACACACAGCCACTCCAGTTGACTGCACAATGCCCACAATGCACAGGCTTCTTTGTAAAAAGGTGCAGTCGATTTTTTTTCCCCTAAGTATTGTAGCAAGTAAAAATATACAGTAGAAGACAAAGATTTCTAATATTTAACTATATCCTAAGAGAAAGTAGCAAACCAGAAAGAATTTAACCTTTGTTTTCTTGATCAAAATGGGTGGTCCTGTTTCTGCCACCACTAAACACCCCTCTTCCATAAAGAATAGGCAAAGAAAATCAACAGCAGAGATTAAACACAGGAGGTTTACATTTTCAAAAAGGCGAAAAAGGAATTTTTAAAACGACACCGTATTCTGTGTCAAAAAGGAGGCAATATTGCTCCCTCTTCTGTTTATCAAAGGGAGTTTTTTCCAAATACTTACATGTTATATCTTTTTAAATTTTTACATATAAATGATTATTAGAAACTGATAATGTCAGCATGATAGGGAAGCCAGTGTGATTATTTAATTTACCTATAATAAAAACGATATAGAATCGGCTGAGCTTCCATTTTAATGTTTGAAAAATTTATAAGTAAAAACGACATTTAATAGTGGGGGAAGGAGCAGAAACTCATTTCACCAGCAAAACTTTTTGTGCCAGCATAATTGAGTGCAAGAATGACTAATTAAATCATGCACAATACTTACAAGTCTGCATAAAATGTACTATCTAAAACATCTAATTCTCAGCTCAAGTACAGGGAATGTCAATATATTATTTAAATATCTAAACCTGTAGTCCATAGAGGGACTCTGATGAGCCAGTTCAAATAACGGTTTAGGGCTTATACTTAAGAGACATTCATTCCATGGCTTTTGCAAAACAGAAATCATCCCCAAATGCACAGAAATAAGGTACATATAATATTAAATTCAGAACTTAATGAAACTGACTACAGGATGAAACATCTGTGATCCTGCGTTATCTTTTATACCTATTTAAAATGAGGCCCAATATCATTTTTTTTAACTGATGAAGAAAGTGGGAGGATTCTCTTCGAGGACATGGACAGAACCATGGTAAATGGATTGTACAAAACATGCAGCTACAGCACTGTGGAAAAAAATGTAAACAACATTTTCCACCAGATTTGTCTAAACATTGAAAGAATATTGAGGTTATACAGAGGAGGTCTTGGCACTGAGTCCAGAAGCTGTACTTGGTAACTGGGGAGGGGGCAGAAAAGGAGGCGAGTTTCCATGGTAACTCTGGTGTTCAGAGCAAATGGAAAAAGCGTGCATCTTCCCAGGGGAGGAAGGGAGCTCAAGAGCGAAAATGCAGGGGGAAGGGCAAAGACAGCTTCTGAAAGCCAGTTTTCTGCTGAATAAGTGTTTTATGTAAAGCCGTGATGTGATCCATATCAGAGAGCATTTTCTGAGAGCTTGGCAGCCTCTAGTAACATGCTGCCGCAGCGATTAAAGATCACTCTAGCTGGGAAAATATATTTGTCTTGCAATTTCTGGTTTAGATATATAAAGATACTGAATGCACCTTGATGTGCACATTGTCTTCTGCTTTCACAGTAAACATGTGGTGACTAGAATAGAATTTTGCATGTATTTTCCTTTATCATTGTACCTGGGAGTCAAATTTATATGGTTGAAAAACCTTTTATTTTCTTCTCTTAGTACTCAAAAACAGATAGATGTGATTTCTCATACATATGACTAAGAAACGTTGATTCATAATTCTGACAACAATGTTTCATGTGTCATAAAGCAGTCTATAACTCCAAAGAAATAAAACTGTATAGAAGCTAATATCTTGTTATAAAAACCATAATTAATAATTGTATCTCATTATAAATGTCTCAGTATAAAGATGAAAACGGTAATGGCATCAAGAAAAGGTGACAGATGAAGGGCTAAAGTTCCTCCATTTTCTGGAATAAACACATTACCACTGAAGAAAAGCTCTTTGAATAGAGGTGAGATCATTTTTCAAATAAGCACAAGTAGAAGAGCTCTGATAAAAGATGGGCTTGGTTGCACCAGAACTACACTTTTACCAATGACCAGTGATTTTAATAATAACTATCTAAATTAAAAATATACACTCTTCTATAAAAAAAAGTATGGACAAGGGTTATGTCTCTCTTTTCAGACAATATCCCCTGCATCCCACACAGTGTACACATAGCAAATGCTCAATAAATACTTCACTAATGAAAAAATAAAATGAACCATTTTTCAAAATTGTGAGACACTACATATAAATGCACGTGAGAGAAATGAAAATTTATTCCCCACCTCTACCCGCATGTTCAGGTTATCTTATTTAAAACTTGAAAGTATTCCCCTGTTAAGATAGTTATTATCTTCCCCCTTTTGCAAATAAGAAAAGAGAATACCTGGAAGATTACATTACTTTCCTAAATTTACACCATTAAAAAGCTAAGACTCAAATGCAATCCTACATAAATATTTCGCCCAAGATTTTTCAATTTTTTCATACTGCTTTCTCTAAACAGTTAGTACTGACAAACTCCCACTTTGTTCTAATCTGAATATTTAAAATGCAAAAAATTCATTCACCATTCTCATCACTCTCCTTGAGATCCATCAAAAAAAAGCCTAGGGAACGATACTTCAGATTTTCCACCAGCCTTGGACCTGGAAGATGGAGCCCACTGGAAATACAGAGTTGAATTAACAAGTATAGTTCTCATGTTATGTAACTGGGGTTAAAACTGTAGAAGTAAAAATATTCATGTCCCTAAATTCTAATGGAATTTTGGCACACCCACATTTCGGCTGCCTACTCGAATATGTTGCTTCCAATTCTATGATTTCACCTCTGCCAAGATTCAGCACCTCTAGACCATCTCAACCCCTTCCTTCTTCATCCTCCCTCTATTGACCCTGTTTTATATTATCAATGCCCATAAATCCTCTGAAAACTCCATTCTGTTATCTATATATTTGCCTACAAACCTAGTGTTATCAGATAATAATCCCTCCACCAAATGTTCACTATCTTCTCATGCCAGTGAAATAGAAGTTGCCTATGTTTCTTCTCCATATAAGTCAAGAGCCATCCACTCTAAACTTCCACCAACATTTTCAGACCATTATTCTTTTAACTTTATTGAAAAATCTAGGATGCATATTTATTTATGTGCATATTTATTTTTGAATGGATAATAACACAGCAGTCATTGTCTGAGGACATAGTTTTATTTTCTATAGATGTCATTTCAACTCCATAAAATAGTGATTTTTTTCTACACATAACACTTCTGAACATAAGTTTCAACTGTGTTAAATAATTGACCTACTTTTTGAAATGGAATGAAAACTAAACCCCCAATCACTTTCTCTTCACAGCATTCTAGTTCCTCTCTATGTGGTTAAGTCTACCTCTCATTTCTGTAATCCACCAATCTTTATATAACTTCTAGCCACTGGGAATCACTGTTATTCCAGTTAAAGTCACCAAAGACACTTAAGGTTGAATTCATATTGTCCCTCTCCCATTATGAACACCTTGATATATGTCATTGTACACCTTGAGCACTCATTTTAATACATCACTAACCTCTGCCCCAATAATCATTTCTTGAAATTGAGAAACCCTCTCTCAGGAGTATGCCCTAACCAGTTTCTCAAAATGTGAGCAAAAGAACTTGATGATAACCAATAATGCCAGGAAGCATGCAACCACCTAAAGCAAAAGACAACAAAACTATTGTTTTCTTTCATCTCACAAATCTGATTTAGTGCATATTCATTTGCATCAACTCGTTGCCAGAAACTATTGTTGGCACTGAAGATAGAGCAGTAAATAGTACAGACAAAATTCATTTTGCTGTTAGACTCATGATCTTAGGGCTATAGAAAAAAATATATATATATGTTAAGAAAGAAACAGTACAATACCAAGTGTTGAAATATATTATTCATCAATCCAACAAAAATGTTTTGAGTTCTTACTCTATGTTAGTCACTGTTGTATATAGTGGAGATGTAGCAGTAACCATAAAATACTGAAGTCAGAGAATATTCACCTAGAAAAGATAATGATCTGAAAGCTATCATAAGACCTCATCACTCAAGCAAAAATAATGCTAGTCAAAGTTGTTTTACAATCTTGGGTTTAATATGTTTCTAGAATTTGTTCTTGGTTCTTGCCAAAATGTCTGGGATTAAACCATGCAGGTGATTATGTGATCATGTCCTGGTTTGTCCTGTTTTGATCGTGTCCTGTTTTGTAGGTAACAGAGTCTTTACTAACACATTCAGCCAAGAATTCCTTGGAAGCATGAATTTCCTTGGCCATGAAGTTGAATAGGTTTTCTTAACTTCTAAAGAGCATATTTTGTTTGTTTTCCCCCATAATAATAAAAGTCCTTTTTCTCTTAAAATTCCTCTTTTCAGTGGGAAAGATCATCTATAAAAAATAATAAATTTATTTAATAGTGCAGGAAATAATAAAATATGGTCATGTGATAGAAGTGAGGGTTAGGGTATGAGTTCTGGGAAGAAGAGGACAAATATGATACTGTGGGTAGGACCTTCAGAAAGAGGAAGCCTGACAAAGAAGGTTGAAGAGTGCCAGAAATGCTATTATCTTCAGAATAATCATCGCATCACAAAAGACACACGTGTGACAACTTAGATAAAAATGTCAGGTTTAGAGTACTTTCAGCTAATACATTGCAGTTAATGAACTAATCTGTTTTGGTTTGCAGTTGTTATTATCCTATAAGATACTTCAGAAAAAAATGAGTCAGTCGTTCAAAAATTACTTATTGACACCTAGAAGTGACAAAAATAACCAACATATTAATATCCAGGAAAGTCATAAAAAACCAAACTCCAGGGCCTCCCTGGTGGTGCAGTGGGTTAAGCAACGCACTATGAAGCTAACCGTAGCTACTACAGCATGAGTTCGATCCCTGCCTCCAGCCAGGTTGGGGACCCACATGGCGCAGCAGACCTCTCCTGCCTCGCTCGCTGCTGCCCTCAGCAGTGTGTTTCAGTCAGTCTGCCTATTCTGTTCCCCGCTCTCTCTGGTGAATCCTCTCACCTCCCGCAACTCTGACCTGTACCCCAGGTCTTGTATGCATAAATAAATAAATCTTTAAATAAAAAAAAAAAAACTCCAGCTAAACATCGGATGTGACCTTCTACATTCAAGACAAGTGACCCTGCAAGTGTAATCATTTCACATAAACAGAGAAGGACAAAATAAGAATATAGGCTACACAATAATGACTATCTGAAAATTCAATTTTATTGAATGACAGATCCATTAATCTCAGTGAATTTTCTGTTGAAAGTATTAAACTATGATATTAAGTCAAA
Source organism: Galemys pyrenaicus (assembly GCA_019455555.1). NCBI lineage: Eukaryota > Metazoa > Chordata > Mammalia > Eulipotyphla > Talpidae > Galemys > Galemys pyrenaicus. Next base: position 20,989,202 of record JAGFMF010011861.1, read on the forward strand.
CAAGCTTTTACTTTTTTTTTTTTTTTAAAAGCACAATGAGGGCCCTCCCTGGTGGCGCAGCGGGTTAAGCAATGCACTATGAAGCAAACCGCAGCCACATGGCGCAGCAGACCTCTCCTGCTCGCTCGCTGCTGCCCTCAGCAGTGTGTTTCAGTCAGTCTGCCTGTTCTGCTCCCTGCTCTGTCTGGTTAATCCTCTCACCTCCCGCGACTCTGGCCTGTACCCCAGCTCTTGTGTGCATGAATGAATAAATCTTTTAAAAAAATAAAATAAAATAAAAAATAAAAAAAATAAAAGCACAATGAACTTCCTGGTATAGTGACTGAGTTTTTCCAAAACGAGGAACAAATAATGATTTCCAGTATAGAACTAATGAATTTCCTTGCCAGATGCAAAGAAAAACTAAAACGAGTGGCCACATTCAAAGTCATATGTCTCATAGCACATACAGGTTTAAGAGCATATTGTTGCTGGGAAATTTATTAAACAATCAGCACATTCTATTTAAAGTGTGTATGTGTGTGTATTTGTGTTTTAAAAAAAATAAGATGCATGCAAAAACTCTAGTGCAATTTGCATAATGTCAATTGTGTATAGTTGATAAGAGCAATTGCTGTTATATTTGTGTAATAACTGATATTTTTTCTTTTGCAGTTCTGCAACTGTACAGCATCAATATATATACCATGCATTTTGTCCTAATATGTATAAGATGTATATGAGGTAAAGTGCTAAGTGATAATTCTGTTTATTGCTATAAATCTTCTCTGATGAAAATGTGATTATTTTGCAAGCCAATACAGAATAGCAAAGATCATGGTGGATCAATGCTGCTAATTTTCAACAATGCATGTGGCAAGAGGGTATATTGCTACACTAATAAAACTAATTGTACCTGTATATCATATCAATTATTACACATCTTCATTGACAAGTAACTTTGGTAATGAACACTATATCCTAGTGTAGTGAAAGAAATATGAAACTTTGTGAGCATAAATGGGTAAGATCATGAAATAAATGGGTGGAATCACTGGGTATATGAAATTTCAATACTTTGAGGAAAAATAGATAAGGTAGTAACTGTGATAAAGTGCACTTGTCATTGAAGAAAAAGATACATCTATTTTTGAACTAAGAAGTAAGATATAAACACTTCATAATGATACTGATACCGCTCATAACCACTTCAAGTGGTTTTCTCAAACACTCTACCTTGAATAACCTGCATTTATCACTTAAACATAAAACATCACAAGTTTTAAAGTTGAGAATCATTTAAAAAGCTACTGGGATTTCTTACAAAGATAGAATTATTGTATTATTGGGTCAGTTTTATTCTGCCTAACTCCTCATGATTTTTTCACTGATTGACACATATTACCAAGCTTTTTAAAGAAATGGTAAAAAAAAAATGTAACATAAAGTATACTATCTTAACATTTTTAAGTGTACAATTCAGTAATGTTGTCTGTATTCACATTATTCTGTAACAGTCAGAATTTTTTCATCTTAAATAATTGAAATTTTATATTCATTATATAACTCTCCATTTCCTCCTCTTCTCCCTGCTCCTGGCAGCCATCACTGTACTTTTGATTTCTATGAGTCTAACTACTTTTGACCCATCACATAAGTGGAATCACTCGGTATTTGCCCTTTGTGATTGGCATATTTCATTTGGAATAATATCCTGAAGATTCTCTATATTGTAGCATGTAATAGGGTCTCTTTTTTTCAAAATGGAAACACTCCATTATAGGTGTGTAAAATATTTTATTTAGCCATTCATCCTTCAGTGGATATCTGGGTTGTTTTCACTTCTTGAGTATTGTGATTGATGTTGCAACAAACATGGGTATGTAAATATCTCTTGAGAGACTGCTTTCAATTCTTTTGTATATATCTAGATGTTGGAACACTTGATCAAATGGCGATTCTATTTTTCATTGTTTCAGGAATTTCCATATCATTTCCCATTGTTGCTTTACCATTTTACACTTTACCAACTGTGCACAAGCTTATCTTTGCCAAGACTTGTTATTTTCTGGGTTTTTCTTTTTTGTACAGCAACAGATAGTATGACATGATAACTCATTGTGATTTTGAACTACATTCCCCTAATAATTAGTGATGTTGAATATCTTATGTTTGTGGGCTACTTTTATATTTCTTTGTAGAAGATGATTTCAAATGCCTTGTTCATTTTTAAATTGTATTGTTTGATATTTTTGTTGTTGAGTTGTAGGAGTTCTTTATATATTCTGGTATTAACTCCTCACATATATAATTTGCAAATATATTCTCCCATATGATAAGTTGCCTTTTTTTTATAATCCAGACATCTTTTATAATTTTTCCATTCATATCAAGCTATGAATTCATAGGGAATGGGTTCCAGTAGCTCAGGCTCCTTTCCATTGGTTTTCATGAAATGGGCTTCTTTGAGTAAAGCAGACTGATGCATCAATTGAACCTAAGTTTCTCTGGGGCTTCCTTTTTTCTGATCATTTTCTTTCACATAAGAATTCCTAGGGAATTTTCTAGGATATTTAAATGCTTTATATGCTCAATACACAAATCAATTATTTTGGCAAGAATTTTTCCCTTTACTTGTTTGTTAACAACAATACTAACTGCATGCTGGATAGCATTATAGACTCTTCCAGTTTTACCATGGTAACATTTGTGGGGCATTTCTTCTTGAACAGAGCTCATCCCTTAATGGCTACAGTCTCATCTTTCTAGTTGTTTTACATGTATATGGCCAAAGGAACAAGCTACATGTTTTCTAAAATGCAGAGAGAACATATGGAAAGTACCTCTCCTCTTTCCCTTTGAATTTGTCATTTAGCAGTTTATTGAAAGGTGGCAGCTCCAGCTGAAAAGCTCTGTAGATTGTCTTTTCACTCTGTTGTTTCCTTTGATGTGCAAAGTTTGTTAAGTTTCATATAGTTTGATTTTTCTACTTTTACCTTTGTTGTCTGGGCTTTGTTGTCATATCCAAGAAATCTTGTTATGCTTTATGTTTAGGTCACTCATGTATTTTGATTTAATTTTGATGTAAAGTAAGATTTAGCTTTATTCTTTTGCATGTGGATATCCAGTTTTCCCAGCAAAACTGATTGAAGAAACTATTCTTCCCACTGTGTGGTTTTGGCAACCTTGTTGAATGCTATTTAACCATATGTGAGAGGGTCTTGTTTTTAAAGTACAGTCAAATTACATAAAAATGAAAACTTAATTTCCATAGATAAATACAACTATAGAGTGGATTAGGAATCCATTCATATTTACTTCCCAAGCTCTATTGTGAATCTGGATGTTAACAGTAGTAGAAGTAATGTAATCAGACAACTCTCTGGATTTCTGGTCAAATATTGAACTGGAATATCCATCATTGTATGATAGTCTCCAAATAGATCTTTTCTCACGGAAAACTCAAGATTATGAATATAGGACTAAATAAAGACTGAGAATAGAAAACAGTTCAGTATGATCCTCAATCTATAAGTTACTGCAAGTGAGCTTGATTTCAAAATTTTGGCAAAAAGCTAGGAAAATTCTCTCATATTCAGCAATGATAAGTACTATTAAAATATTGTTCATTCTTTATCTTTTGCACTAATTTCTTATAAATTTTTAAATGTTGTTCTATTAAGCCTCATATATCCATTAAATGAGATCATGTTTTAAAGGTCTGTCTTAAAAGAGCCAAAAGCATATGATAAAGAAAGTCTCTGCAACAAATAGTGTTAGGAAAACTGAAAAGCAACATGCAGAAAACCACTCTCAAACCATACACAAACCACATACAAAAAATAACTCAAAATGGATAGAATTGAAGGTAAGACCATAAAATACATAGCAGAAGAGCAAAAAAAAAAAAATCTATGTGAAACTGGCTTCAGAGATGTCTTTAGGAACTAGACTCCAATGATAAGAAAAACAAACTAATGGGGCTATATCAAACTAAAAAGTTTCTGTAGAGTGAAAGAAACTATCAGTAAACTAGGACACCCTACCAACTAGGAGAAAATTTTTCATGTCATACATATTATAATAGGCTAACATCCAAGATCTACAAAAAATTTGTATAACTCAACAAAAAGAAATAATAGAACACAATAATAAAACAAGAGTTCAATAGATACTTTTCCAAAGTAGACATTAATGTCCAACAGACACATGAAAAAAAATTATCAACATCACTTATCATAAAGAAAATATAAATCAAAACCATAATGAGATATCATCTCACTCCAGCAAAAAGAGACAATATCAAAAAAAAAGAAAAGAAAAACCAGGATCAGCAAATTTTGGGTGTGTGGAGGCAAAGGCATGGAGGCAAAGAAACCTTCTTACTCTGTTGGTAGGAATGTAGACTGGTCCAGTACCTATAGAAAACAGTGTGGAGCTTCCTCAAAGTATTAAAAATAGATATAGCATATGATCCAGCAATTCCACTCTTAGGCATCTACCCAAATAATACAAAATTATTAATTCAAAGGGATATATGCTCTCCTATGTTCACTGCAGAAAGTAGCCAAGTTATGGAAAACAACCTAATGGTGTTAAAAGCAATGGATTAAGAATATGTGAAAACTGAACACTCAAGATTATGAGTATAGGATAATAAACAATGGAATATACAATGTGATATTTATTCTCATAAGAAAAATAAATGAGTTCTCCTCTGACTGCAGAACTGAGAAGAGGAGGGAGGAAAACGGTGGAAACACAATGGGGAGGGCACCCAAAGGCCTGTGGTAAACTACTATGTGTGCTAATGTGGACATGGTATAGTGACATACGTCCAAGAAAGTGTGAATCTATTCCAATAAGTCATGTACAGTATTATAAACCACTGTTACCTCAATAAAAAGAAGACAAAGAAACTGGTCTTGAATCTATATACAACTGCTGAAATAGTTCTATCCAGTGTAAGGACACACATGTAACTTCTAGTAATCACATTTAAAAATTAAAACCATACAGGTAAAATTCTTTGCAATAATGTGCTTATTTGGCTAAGTACTCACAAAATATTGTTTCAACATGGGATAAATATTAAGTCTTTTAAGGGGGTCACCCAGGTAACACAGGGGTTAAAAGCTCAGTACTATCAAGCTATCGCCAGACACTGTGGCACGAGTTCAATTCCCAACCAGGAAGCTGACCCACCTGATGCAGCAGACCTCTCTGGTCTTGTCGCTGCCCCCCTCAGCAATGTATTTCTGTACATCTGCTTGTTGTACTCTCTACTCTGTCTCTGGTGAATCCTCTCACCCTCCTTGCACCTCTGGCCTACACCCCAGTTCTTGTATGCATAAATAAATAACAAGGAAATCTTTATAAAAAAAAATAAATAAAAGTCTTTCAGGAGGCCAGTGCCTTCTCCATCCAGTAACTGGAGTATTAAGGAGATTTCTCAAAAAACTAAAATTAGAAATTCCATTATGATTCAGTAATCCCACTTCTGGGTATTTATACCAAAATATAGAAACACTAATTGGAAGATATATATGCACACCCATATTCATTGCAGCATTATTGTAAAAGCCAAGAATTAAAAGTAAACTAGGTGTTCATCAACAAATGATTGGATAAAGGTATGGCATATGTATACACAATGGACTATTACGCAGCTATAATAAAGAGAAATACTGCTATTTGCAGCAATATGGATGAATCAAGAGGGTATCATGCTTTGAACTACAAAGTCAGACCAAGAAAGATAAAAAACATATGATTTTGCTTGTCTGCAGTACTTAAAAAAAAACAAAACAAATGAATAAACTAAATAAAACAAAACAGGCTTTTAGCCTATAAGACCAAATCAGTGGTCTCCAGAGGGGAAAGGGAAGAAGCATGGGTAAATAGAAGATCAGCTGTATGCTGAAAGATAAAATTGGACTTTTAGGGCTGAACTTAGTGTAATATTTTCAAACATTGACATATAATGATTATAATGCAACATTACCTCAATTTTTTTTTATTTATTAAGATATTTTACATTCTGGGCCTCCCTGGTGGTGCAGTGGGTTAAGCAACGCACTATAAAGCAAATCACAGCCACAGCAGCACGAGTTTGATCCCTGCTGCTGGCCAGGGAAGGGACCCACATGGCATGGCAGACCTCTCCTGCTGTGCCCGCTGCTCCCCTCAGCAGTGTACTTATGTTGATCTGCCTGTTCTGCTCCCCGCTCTCTGTGGTGAATCCTCTCACCCCCCACACCTCTGGCCTGTACCCCAGTGCTTGTATGCATAAATAAATAAATCTTTTAAAAAAAAGGATATTTTACATTCTTTTTAAACACTAAGTCTTTGAAGTCTGACCCCTATTAAGTCCCTACAGCACATCTCGATTTGGGTAATGTGCTGGACCACAGAGTCCCAAAAACCTGACTTTAAAAATCACTTTCTCTGATCTCAACCTTCTACCCATTCCCTTCTTAGAATATTTTTCTCATTAAACATAAATTTAAACCCCAAAGTAACCTGATCCTTTGCTGCTCCTCTTCTCAGAGTCCAGCAATCTCCTTTGACCTTTAAAGCTCTCTAATCAATGAGCTACAACTGGCAGACCATTTTACTATACTAGATGGGTCTAAACACTCACCCCCTTTTTTATTTCTTCTGCAGACCATACACACCACAGAAGAAAGCACATAACCACATCGATGGGTGCCACGTCACATGCATTCCCTGAATCCTCAGCTCTTGTGGTTCTGTCTTCCAAACTCCACTAGACATCATCATCAGTATTTTCATTCCTAGTGGGAGTCACCTCCACTCCTTCAAACAGTTAAAACAGATCACTCTCCCTGTGGGCCAACAACTTCTTTTCCCCTCCACTGTAACAGAGTCTGGCTCCCCATTTCAGAGAAAATAGAATTAACCAAGCATGTGCAAAAATGTACTCTTGGCTTTGAAGGCAAGACTCTTTCACTTGAGTTTTCAACCCAGCCCTTTCAAAATGCTTCAGTGATTGTGTGGAAAACAAGAGGACAGATGACAGGCAGATTCAAGTTGATGCCATTACTCAACTTCATAAGGAAGCTTTACATTATTGTTCCTGTTCTGAGACCAGACATGTGCTGTAAGTAAATACTTGCATATCTCTGTTCTCGCTCTTTAAAATCAATCTGGATGAATCTCCCTGTCTCTTTCCAGGGTAATATAAAGTGAGCGTGGAAATGCTGGGCAGATTCAAATAAGAGAAAAGAGTGTGAGGAGAACTAGATGGCCTGGATTCCTTTCTGTTTTCTGAAATTTCAGATAGAGATTCAACCTCTACCCCCACCCCCACCCTGCTCAAGACACCATTTATACATCTATAAAAGCATAAAACCAAAGAAACACTCTAAATAAATTGTTTTTATTTTGGTAGCATTGGCTTATATTATTTGTTGGTAATTTGGAGTTCAGGATTCCCCCCTTCGCGTATCACCACCAAATCACATGACCATAGTCTATTGTGTCCCCTTCCCTTTTTGTTCACACACCCTCCACCCCCCAATTCTGGATGCTTCAGTTCTAAAAATGAAAAGGCAACAGGTGGTGTAGTGGCAGGAAAGGTGGCACACTGGGCAGGTTCGGGATGGTTCTGGGCAGACGGGTCAAGGAAGGAGAGTCTTGGAGCCCTCAGTGGCTTTTCATGCTTTTATTAGTAGAGGTGGTTGGCCTTCCAGCCCCTGGCGCATCTCACCCTCTCCGCTGTTGTTTCTCTCTTTCTCTGCTGCTCTCATCACTAGTGTTGGTCCTGTCGGTTCCTGGCATCCTCATGACGCCACCTATTTAAGCCTGTGTCCAACTCAGGTGCACTCACTTGCGCATGCCCACCCTGGAATGCTCGCAGCACCGCAGGTGTCCATCATCACAGTGGTAGGAGGGTGAAAAGACCTGATTGTTCTCTGAACCTACAGGTGGGTACTCTCCTAGGACAGTGTCTACCAGAGCAGAGACTCAACTCCCATTGGTGGTTTTGTGCACAAGCAGCATATGTGGGTTGTTGCCTTTCTGCACATGGAGGTTCCCCTACTTTCATGCTGCAAACTAGTTTTCCAGGTTCCTTTGCTAACAGGTAGTGGTTTGATTGGCCAGACAGCACATTATAGAAAACGGGTGAAAGAAGAGGAGGATATAGAACTCCTTTTTCTGTACCTGTAGCGGCAGGAAGGGGCACACTGGGCAAGTTCTTGATAGTTCTTAGCAGATGGGGGGTAAAGGAAGGGAGTATTGGAGCCCTCGGTGGCTTTTCATGCTTTTATTAGTAGAGGTGGCCAGGTACATGGCAGGCATGGGTGCCGGGGGGCTGGGAAGCTGGCAGGCTTCCCAGCCCCCGGCGCATCTCACCCTCTCAAATACGCCTAGGCAGGGCACCAACCTAGGGGTAAAAGACAAGATTATTGGCACCAGCAGATTATCCATCATGTCTGCTGCTGAAGGCAATGATCATATGAGGTGGGAACCACTCACAGCATCTGCCGTCACATGCCAGGAGCCATCAGGCTTCCCAGCCTTCTCTGGCTGTGGTCTCAGCCACAAGCCACACACCACACCCAATCCCAGGATGCCCTCACCCTCGGAATTGCAATTCTATACTCTTTGGGGGTAACTGTCCAAGGCCCAGAGTACTCCCTGCCATCACTCCAAACTTGGCTTTCATAGCCACCAATGTGACACACAGCCCCTGCACTCAGGCCAACCCTGTGCACACGCACATGTGTCAGGGATCCATGGATACAAGCTCCACATGCAGCCTCTCTTGGGTCCCCTCATTGGCTGTGGGCTCCACCACAAGCCACGTTTCCTTCCTGTCCCCCAGGACGGGTCCTCAGCTCCTCACCCTCACTTAACAAGCGGGGCATCACCCACAGGTGATTTTAAGAGAATCACTGGCCTTCTTTAACAAACCTAGGTTGCTGACAAGCCGCTCAGGGCTTCCCAATCTTAGTGCCAGCTTTTGCCCTCTCTAGGTTTTTTCAGGCTGCTTTCGGCCACCCAGGCTCACTGGCCATGCCTTGATTCTCATCTCCTGGGGTGTACAAATAATCATCCACCCCCAGGGTCCCATAATCATAACCTGCCAATTTTCCCAAGTTTCTGGCAGGATTGTCAATCCAAGTCCATTAGTCCTTTCCTTGTGTCAGCAGTGGGCGAGCTCTGAATCGTGGTCCTCTTTCTGTCTGCTGCCTCAGGGGTTGTGGGCTGATCCTTGCAGGCGTCTCCTCCTCCACTCGAGGTCTTGTCCCATAGCTCCCGGACCTTGTCCACCTCCTGCATGCCTGCAGCATCTCTGGCTCTTCCCTCAGTGTCTAGCTTTTCCTGCAGCTCCTGGACCTTGGCCACCTCTGTGCTGCTGTGGCACCTCTGGTTTTACATGTTCATGGCTTGCCACCCTCAGTCCCTCCTGTAGTCTTCTTAGGGCTCCACACCCATCTGCATCAAACCATCCTGCCAACTACGCCAATTATAATGGCAGGAAGAGGCACACTGGGCAAGTTCTTGATAGTTTTTAGCAGATGGGGGGTAAAGGAAGGGAGTCTTAGAGCCCTCGGTGACTTTTATGCTTTTTATTGTCAGAGGTGGCCAGGTACATGGCAGGCATGGGTGCCAGAGGGCTGGGAAGCTGCTTTGCCGGTCTTGTTGGGTCTTGCTGCTGCTGGTTGGTACTCGCACTGCTTGTTCGTTCTGCTGCTGCTGGTTGGTACTCGCACTGCTTGTTCGTTCTGCTGCTGCTGGCTGGGTCCTTGCTGCTATTGATTGGTACTGTTGGTCCATCAGTATTGGCATCCTCATGACACCGCCCATATAAGCCTGTGTCCAAACGGAGGTGCACCCACTTGTGCAAGCCCACCTAGGCATGCGCACAGCACCGCAGATGTCCATCATTATACCGGGGCGGGAGGGTGGAAAGACCTGACAGTTCTCTGACCCTACAGTGCCGTAGGCAGTATTTTGTGTGGTTCTAGCTTCCTTCCTAAACCAGTGGTCCTGGATCCTTAATCACAAGAAATAGACATTAGTTATGGATTTTGCTAATGCCACCTCCTCTCTGCGTCTCTCTACTCCTGCTGAGGATCAATCCTTGTTTAATACATTTAGTAACTCCTTCTCCCTGGTCAGACCCTGACTGACAAAACCATGATTAGTTTCTTTGGAGAACAGGTGAGAGTAAAACTGAGAGTAAAGGAATGAGCTAGGTAATCTATAAAAACTTCTATTCAGTTCCAAATCTTAACTTCAAATGTTCATTACACTAAATTCATAGTCTAATGCTTAGCTTAAAATTTCTAAGAGAAGTGCTGAGTTCATAAAATGGACAAAATTGGGGAACATAAAATTTGGTGAGGCTACTGCACCACAGCTGGTCTTAATAGCAAAGCCACAAGGTTGGAAATGAACTGCAATGAGCTACACTGCACCAGACCAGCTGCATTATATGATCCCAGGTCCGTTTTCCCATAGCATATCCTCCCACAGCTATTGGCTTACACGATTTGAAAATCTTCCCCATTCCTCCAGGCTTTGCCATGTAGGAATGTTGAGGTTTCTAATACTAATCTCAACCACATTCTCCCCTCTGTGTGCTCCACGGAGGTAGTTCAGAGCAGAAGCACATGTGAAAAATAACATTTTCAAGAAATTAAACTCAAGTTTTTCTTAAGCCTATATACTGAATGAGAATGAATTTCTTATATATCATCTTATTGCTTAGAAATAAACTTTGTCTTGAGCTAATAGCGTTGGAGAAGTTCAAATCTCTTAGAAATGTCACTAATGGTTTCACTGACCTCCAAACCTCTCAAGCCTTGTGCTCCCCTGTTCCAATGTCAGATATTTCATCGTTACATATATTTGGTTCTCTTGGACCAATAATTTGTCTAAGCTCTTGTATAGATGACAATCAGATGGCTTGATATGGTTTGTCACCTAGAGATTTAATTAGCAATGTTATTTTATTCTAATGTCCCTACATAATGAATGTCACTGCACAAGTAATCTGCACAATTTTAAAACCTTTGTTGTATCAAGGTGATGGTGCACTGGTGAGATGGTGATGGGGAATACATGGGGATTACAATTAATGGCAAGTATATGTAAATTTTAAAATATTTTAATAAAAAAATGAAAAAAAAATAAAACCTTTGTTGTATCAGTCTCTAAAGCACTTTTATTTATATTAGTTTATTCAATATTCACAACCATCACAAAGTGGCAAATGTTATTTTCTCTATTTTACAGATGAGGAAATTGAAGAACCTGGAGATTAACTAATTTGAAAATTACATAGTCAGCAGAGAGTGAGGCTGAGATTCAAGTGTGGGAATTCTGATGCCATAACCTGAATTCTCAGTGATTCATCATTCTGAGATATGGATTCATTAGTAAATGCCTCTAGTTACAGCTTTTTTAAATTTTAAATAATGTCAGACTTAAAACTCCCACATGATAACTACCCAAATCAGAAAATTAACATTAATAGCACAAATTGATTAACATAGCACTACCCTACAACTGTTATTGAAATTCTGTCAATTATCACACTTAATGTCCTTTTTATGACCCAAGATCCAATCCCAGACCAAATATCACATTCAGTTATCCTGTTTCTTTTGCTCCTTTAATCTGGAACTGTTATTCAATCATTGTTTGTGATTCATAGCCTTGACATTTTGAACTCATTCTATTGTTGACTGTCCATCTGAGTATCTGAAACAATCTTGAAGCTTCAGAAAGTGGCCATTAATCCCTGGGCCCTCCTCTCAACATCACATGAAGACATAGTATGTATATCTATCTAACCCTGCAGCTAACCAGATACAAGACCTAGCACCTCAAGGAGAACACATGAGTTGCATCTTACAGATGATGACTGGAATTAGTTAGGGCCCTCTCTACTCGTGTCCCTCCCCAACTAGTGCTGTTTTTCCATAGCCCTATTGGTTTTTAAGAAATTAGAGAAATATTTCTGCTGGATAATCCATATGAACATGAACTCCCAAGCATTTTTTACCCTGAAACAATTATGTTGAGAAACATATGAAGGAATTTAGTTTGTTTTGCTGTATATGTTCCTCATGAGCATTTTCAGCTAATTGGCTCCAGATGAATTTCCTGCATGGCTACAAGCTATAAATACCACAGTTCTATTGTGACATAGGTTTGATAGGCATTGACTCCATCTTTTATATTCTAAGTTAAATACAGATATTTTCTAGTTTCAGGTTATTGCCTACATTTATTCCCTAGGTTATCAAGACAACTGTTGTCACTTAGATTATTCCTTATATCAGCTATATCGATCAAACTAGACTTTTTCTCAGTGGACATTATAAACACTGACTGTAGCAATGTGGGGAAAAGGAAAAGAAACAGCCTTTGTTAAATGTTATATAACTAACAATATAAAATAGGCATGGTTAAAATTGGTGGTGCTGGGGAGTGAAAGCATTTCATACAGTTTGATAAAAATGACTCAGAATTTTCAGTGAACTTAATGTAGTATATACACATGTTTGTCAATGAAACATAATCAAAACTTATATAATCTTATAATGTTATAATATAAAGCTAATTCAATTTTACAAAATAAATGTTTTGTTAAAAAAAAAAGTTACCCATTTTTGCCAGTATGACCTTTCTCGGTCAAAACCAATGCTTCTCAGTCTTGATGATGGAAGTTATCATTTATAGATCAATATGCTTTACTCTATACTTCCTACACTGACATATAAGACTATGCTATTTTGTCAGGCAGCAGAAATTCTCATGTTATAGAGAACTCCAAAAAGCTTTTATATAAGTAAATTAAATATATCTCACTGTTTTCTTCTTGAAATAACCTTCTAGTTCAAGTCTCTTAATGACTTTCGAATTTGCAATGTATTATTAATTACAATCAACATGTTCTACATTATATCTCCCTGGCTAATTTAATTTATAATGGGGAGGTTGTACCATTGGACCCCCTTCACTCAATTCACCCCCCCAAACCCTTGTCTCTGAACTATGAATTGGTTCCCTGTACTGTGAGTTTAGCTTGTTTCTTAAAGACTCCACATAAAAGTGAGAGCATACGATGTTTATTTTTTCCTGTCTGACTTATTTCACTTAACATAATGTATTCAAGGGCCATCCATGTTTTTACAAATGACAAGGTTTCATTCTTTTATATGAGTGAACAATATTTCATTATATACACAAACACATACACATATATAACATGCATACTATAATCACATTTTCTTTATCCAGTCTTTATCAAAGAACACTTAAGTTGTTTCCATGTCTTGGTATTATAAATAATTCTGCAATTAAAATCTTTTCATATACCTATTGCCTATCTATATGCATTTTTTGAAAAAATATCTATTTATATCTTATGCCCACTTTTATATCAAAATGCTTTCCCCCATCAGTTTTAATTTTTTTTATTTTAGATATCAACCCTTTATCAAATATATGATCTGAAAATATTTTCATTGATTTGGTAGGTTGCCTTTTCCTTTTGTTGATGATGTCCTTTGCTAGGCAGAAGCTTCTTTTAGACTGATGTAGACATACATGTTTATTTTTTCTTTTGTTGGCTTTGCTATTGATACCAGATTCAAAAATATTTTATCACCAAAACTGCTACCAAAGAGCTAATCACTTGTTTCCTTAGAAGAGTTGTATGGTTTCATGTCTTATATTCAAGATCATTTTGAGTTTATCTTTGTCTGTGGTATGAAATACTGGTCCAGTTACATTCTTCTGCATGTGGCTGTTCAGTTTCCCCAGTGCCATTTACTGAAAAGACAGGCATTTCCCCATTGTATATTTTTTATTCCTTTGTCATATATTAATTATATAGATGAATTTATTTCTGGACTCTATTCTTTTCCATTCATCTATAAGATAACTGCTAACACCATACTGATTCAGTTACTATAGTTTTGTAATATAATTTGAAATTGAGATGTCTAATACCTCTAACTTTGATTTTTATAGAATTGTTTTAGCTATTTGGGATTTTTTTTGGTTCCATAAAAATTTTAGGATTGATCTATTTCCATGAAAAATGCCATTGGAAATTTGATAGGAATTATACTAAATCTGTAAATTTCTTTGGATGGTATGGACATTTTAACAATATTGATTCTTTCAGTCAATGAGCATGAAATATTTTTCCACTTAATTGTCTCTTTCGAGTGACAAGTATCATAGTTTTTGCATTTCTCATATCTTAGAATGTCTCTCTTCTACATACCTGCTTTCAACCCTGAACTCTTCCTTTAGTTACATATACGTAGTTTCAGTCCCTTATGAAGTATTAATATTTTCCATTTAGTTGACTTTAGTAATTACCTCTTTCCTATCAGGACATATAGCTTTTATCATCATATTTCAATAAAATATTCTTTACTCAATGTAATGACATAGCACATCATGTTTACCTGAAAGTAATTTCAAAGGATTTTAAAATTCTCTACCTCTTAAACAGCTTTGTGTATCTGGATTATTCTTTCTTTTCTCTTCAGCAACCACTAGAGTTCAATTCTACTAATATTCAGAGGAGGAAAAATCATTAAGTTTGTTTTATGTTTTATAATTATTGCCCCACCTTTCAAGAAATCAGAACAACATCTTTCTATTTTGGTGTGTGATCTTTTTGTTTTTTCAGAAACAGAAACCCCATGATACTCTGGCTCATGTGGAATTGTAATATGACATTATTCAGAACCATTACAGCATTTGGATGATATAGGTCCAGTTTCTGTCCAGAAGTTGGCTCCAATAATAATTACTGCTCTGTAGAGCATTTGTTAGAAAGGAAAGAAAACTGTATTAAACACATTATTTCAAATAATTCTCATTGCTCTGAATAAAACTGAAAAAGATAAAAGGAAATCCTTTCATCAAAAGCTCTTAAAGAATGCCATCCTTTGCTAGTTTAGAATGCTGCAGTCTATAATGTGACTGTGGGTTGTGATAGTGGATAAAGTATGTAGTCAGCAGAGGTGATGCTATAAAGAGACTTGGTATAACAGTGTTAGGTGCCTTTAAAATAAATGAATAAATGTAATGGAGTACAGTTCTTGCTAAGACATGTGACTCTTCTGCTTCCAGAGGAAGGGAAAAAAATGCCTGATACTGGTTGCCATGGCAGCAAGTGCAAAGAGTAAGTCTGAATTTTGTATCAAGGTAATGAATTTAGCATCTACAGGAAAAGAAACGGATTTCCTGTCACACACTATAAATCCACCACAGGAAATGAACACATTGTAGACATTTGAGGATGCTTAAAACTTAGAAGATGTGCAAAAGTGGTAGAGAGGATGCATCAGATTACCTCAAGGGGTTCAGTCTTTCTCCATCAGTGTGTATTCATCCACATCTGTGATAGGGAGAGAGGAAAAAATCTTCAACATTAACCTGGAAAATTGGACCCAGAAGACCCCAAAGTGAGGATGGCATGGTCATTATTTTTCCTCTGGGTTTCATGGTTGTTCTGGTCACTGAAATCATCCCCTCAAGAAATGTTCTTCAAGAGGGCATTTCATTCCTTCCTTGACCCTTGAAAATTCTCTAGTTCCTCCTCCTGTCCATTAACAGAAACACCCATTAAAGGGGCCTTCTGGTCACTCCCCTGGTGTCTTCACTTTGCCTCACAAAATTGTTATGACTGTGTCATATTATTTTTGTCATATACATATATATTATACACACATATATACTGCTATTTCTTACCAAACTGAGAGATAGACATAGAGCATGACAAGTGAAAAAATTATTGGATAGTCCCCTTTAAATAATATCCACACTCATATTTGTAATCAATAAATCCCTAACTAGGATTATATATTCCATTTAGTAATTTTGGGGGATGATTTAATATAGATGCTGCAATACACTGAACTCTCAAAAATTTAATACTGAAAATGTTTATATTTTTACTGGTGACTCTGCCTGATGTGAATAATACAGCCTCTTTATCTTGTAGCTCTGACTCCTAAAGCATTTACTCTCCAAAGTTGACTTGGGAGGGGAAGAGAGAAAGTTGAAGAAACACCCTTGACATCTACTACTTCAAAACATGTCACATTGGCCACAAACCAGACAAGGCAATTAGACTGCAGGGACAAATAAAAAACACAGAACAGAAACAGTTTTAACAACCATAATTTTCTAATATAGACTTTGATGGACAGTTAATGGTCTCTATTTTGAAAATCAGATTGAATATGGGTTTTAAAATAGGGCATCAAATCAAATTGTTGTTAATTGATTAAGATATAAAAACACAACTTGGATAAAATGACATGGTAGCTCAAAAATTGACATGAGAAAAAAATGAGAAATGAATAACCTTTATTAAGGTTATGTTAAGTATACTGTGAGGAGTCTCAACATAGGAGACTTAACATTCTTATAATTTCTTTGTACCTTGTCTGATTTTTCTAAAACCTAAAGATACAGGAAATGATTTCTACACTTTATTAGAGATGTATTTCTGCATTAACCAGAATAGTTCCATAAGGAAAAAGAAACAAGATAATAATTAGTCTTTCTTTGTGTTTTCAAACAAAATTAAAAACTTTTACATTCCTATGAGCCTCTTTCTCACCTTTTAAGTATCATTCAACTGAGTCTTTAAAGCAATATCCATAAAGTTCTCTTATCACAAGTGTTACTTCTACTATCACCAAGAAAAGTTAGTAGAGACAGAATAAAATAGGGCATCAAATCAAATTGTTGTTAATTATTTATATTTTTTATTAAAACCTAAGTAAAAACAAACAAGGCAGAAAGCATGATTGTCTCATTCCACTTACGGAAAGCAACGAAACAGAATTCCCAAGTATCAACTTGCCCGATCCTATTTGGAAGCCCAACTTGCCTATTGCTTTAGAAATTAATGGACTGCAGATGTTACTGTATTTTAACAGCATGTTGTACCCAGATCAGAGACTGTGCATGGTCCCAACAGGACAGATGTTTTATGCAGTCAGTGGAAAATTCAATCAAATAGGCTGTAATTGCAAAAGTAATTAAAGTCCATTACTTACAGTAAACATACTCAGAAAACTTCAATAATTAAGGAAAAGCAACTTTCTTCTTTTACCATCAAACCACATAAATTAAAAATGAAAGAATTGTATCAATAGGGCAAGGTGATAGATTCTCTTCCAATTCAGATATAAGTAAATATTTACAAAGAAATAATAGAAGTTAAATTAAAATATTCAAGAATGAGTCTTTAAATATATGAGTTGACTAAATTATGGGATGCTGTATATCATGAAACAATTGATGGTAGAGTTGAACATAAAATAAATTTCAAAATAGTTATATAATTTTAAGATTATACCATTGGGAATATTACATAATAGTTTAAAAATATGGTAGATCTTGTCAGTTTCTTCTGAGTTCAATATCTGGTGTTTTAGAATCAAATTCTGAGGAATGTTTGGGGATTTTTTTTTCTCAAAAGTTTAATGAAGTGTCACCAAATAGATAATATATAAATATAACATAAGCTAAAATTTTGTTATGCTAAGAACTTTAGAGAAAACCAGTAAGATAGGTGTAATGATATTTCCCCATTCTTCTAAGATGGAGATAGTGAGCTTTATATAACATTCATGCATCATACATAAATGAAGAGGTTGTGATGACAAACTAGGCAATACTACTCCAGGCGTCACACTCTTTAAATACTGGAATATACTGCCTCAGGAAGTCAGGTTATTGTTTCTTTAAACACTGTCCATTTTCAATTGTTATTAGAAGTAAGCACATTTAAAGACATCCTAATCTATTCATGAATACCCTAAAATCTTTCTTGAACTTATTTATGTTTTGATTTTAGTGGGTTGTACTGTATGTACAGTGTCTCTTTTTTTTTTTTTTAAGATTTTATTTATTTATGCACACAAGAGCTGGGGTACAAGCCAGAGGTGCAGGTGGTGAGAGGATTCACCAGAGACAGAGTGGGGAGCAGAATAGGCAGATCAACTGAAATACACTGCTGAGGGCAGCAGCGAGTGAGGCAGGAGAGGTCTGCTGCGCCATGTGGGTCACCTCCCTGGTCAGGGGCAGGGATCGAACTCGTGCTGCAGTGGCTGTGGTTTGCTTCATAGCATGTTGCTTAACCCACTGCGCCACCAGGGAGGGCCCTACAGTGTCTCTTTTGATAATAGTATTTCACCTTTCATTATCAGGTAGAGCTCCTTTTTTTTATATGTCTTATAGTTGATGAATTAAAGATCTTGCTCACATTATTAAGAATGTCAGTTTGAGGCACATCTTCATTTATTATTATGTTTCCTTTTATTTTTTAAATCTTATATTCCATTTGTACTACTAATACTATGGAACCTATTTACTCACTTTATCAAGTTATTATTATTATACTCAAATTATTCTTTGTGATTTTATACTCTTTAAAATGTGGCAAATTAAAATTACAAAAATTCTTTCATTTTAAGTAAGACCAAGCTAATGTATCTTTGCTGTTAATGCTTTTTAATCACAATTAATACATTGGGTTGGGGAATTCAAAAAAAAAAAATAGGCAGTTATTTCTTCCTATAAACCTTTTCTGGATTACAATTAGTAATAAATACATTTCCAATTTTTTTTTTACTTTTTCATAGCATTTCATAGTTACAATAGAAGAGTGTAAAAAAACTAATACCCTGGACTCTTTTAATGTACTAAAAGGAAACTTTTTTAATGGAAATATTTAATGATACCAACCAATTCTTCTTTCAGTCATTTCTTCAAAAGGTAGCATGGTAAATACAGAGATTGAAGTATTTGCTTTCAATGACATTTCAATTAATCCACAAATAACTTCCTCACATTCAAGGTAAATTACAAGTATAATAAGTGAAAAAAAAAAAAAGTGCCGGTAAAGAAAATGAACTACCAAAACCACTCTTTATGTCTGCTTCCTAAGTTATCCATCTACCAACCCTAGCTCCATAACATTAACCTCAGTGGACCTGGTATTTAAGAAATCTGTAATTAGGTAAATTAAACAAGTTTCTATATCATAGATATCAATTCCTAAATTATGAAATAATGGGAGAAAAAATATGGTCTTAACAATTTCTGACATTCTTTGGCCTTTGACCTTTGTACTCATGGAATTAATCAGTTCTAAGGTTCCATAGAACACACACCAGGAAATGCATCAGTAATGAGTGTCTTTCATACACCATGACTATGAGCTGGAATGTTTTCTATTTATAGAATGCCTAACAGTGAATATTGGCAGTAGCACCATTATATAGGGCTTCATCTGATTGGAGGCACTCTGGAGATGATCAGCATAAGGACATTGCTGAGGAGAAATGTAGCAGGGTCAAGGCTGGACACACTGTTTACTATCAACATGACCTCAAAGGAGATGATGTCACCAACATGGTGGTGAAGGTATGCTAGGATTAAACTCTCCCATAAAAACAACTGATAGGAAGAAATAACAAGTTCCCTGTGGGACCCAGACATTTTCCCAAACAACTGTGGGAACAAGCACAGTTCTGAAAGTTTACTAGGAGAATGAATCCCTAAACAAGAAATTGAAAAAGTGGAAGATATCCAAAGATTAGTAGAGGAGCTCAAGAATTCTGGGAAAAGCCACGAAAATAGAAGATATGGAAGAACAAATCAGTATTCTCAAAGGTACCAGACATAAAAAGAACCAAAAGAGAAAAAGAAAGAGACGTGCAAAGGAAAAAGAATAAAGAAACACTTCGAGGACTATCTGATATCATGAGGAAAGGAAATATAAGAGTTACAGGAATCCCAGAAGGTGGGGAGAGATATGAGATATCACCTGACGCCAGTGAATGGCACATATTAAAAAAAAAAAAACAACTAGCAACTACAAATGTTGGCGAGGATGCTGAGAAAAAGGAACCCTCCTACACTGCTGGTGGAAATGTAAACTGGTCCAGCCTCTATGGAAAACTGTATGGCAGTTCCTCAGTTTACTAAAAATGGAGCTACCATATGACTCAGAAATCCTGCTTTGAGGGATTTACCCAAAGGACACAAAAATATTAATTCAAAAGAGTACATGCATTCCTATGTTTATGGTAGCATTATTTCTAATAAGTAACACTTGGAGTCAACACAAATGCCTAAAAATATACGACTGGATCAAGAAAATTTGTTATATATATACAATGGGATATTATTCAGGGATCAAGAAAGATAAACTAGAGCCATTTGCAGGAACATGAGTGGAGCTTGAAGGGATTATGCTCAGTGAAATAAGTCAGAAGGAAAAAGGAAAATACTGGATGGTCTCACAGGAGGAATATAGAGGATCAATGAAGAAAGAATAACAATTGCATCAACAACAACAAAAATAAACAGTTACAAATCAGAGACATTATGCAGAGAAGAGGGAGGGATTGGGATCAAGGCAGGGACAGGAAGAGCACAAGGGACTATGGTGATGGTGCACAGGTGAATTGGTGGTGGGAATTCTATGGGGACTATATCTAGAAAAGAAAGCAAACATTGTAAGAAAACTATATAAAAATAATTTTTTTTAATGTTAAGATTTTTTAATTTTATAAATGCTACTACTATTAGCACCTTTTCTTACATAAGACTGCAAGTGCTGCAAGGTAAATGTCTTTTCTTGTTCCATCAGGTCTTAGCTTCAACAAATACCATCAGTATTTAAGATAAAATTTGATGTACCTTCCTCTTTTTTTTGTCAAAAGTAGAGATATATGCACATTTAAGGTGCAATTATGAGCAGTAACCTGAAATTTATCTTGTTGCCCATTCACAATTATAAGAAGTATCACCTCCTTTGCACATTGAAAAAAACTCTGTCTCGAAGCACATGCTAATATTCTAGATATTCAAAAAGTCTGGGAGAAATGTTCTCAAATGATAGGAAGTGAACTAAGAACAAACTTTTAGCTTTGAAAGGGTGAGAAGGCAGTGAAGAGAAAGAAGACATGACAGGGAAGCAAGCAGTACAGAAGGATAGCTTCACTCCTTAAAAATGTCTTCCTTGTATTCACAAAAAATTCCCCAATTGCAAAACAATGAATGGGAAGAGTATAAGAAAGACAGATAGTGGCATAAAAGAGAATGAGGTCAATTTTTTTTTTTAAAGATTTATTTATTTATGCATACAAGCACTGGGGTACAGGCCAGAGGTGTAGGGGGGTGAGAGGATTCACCACAGAGAGCGAGGAGCAGAACAGGCAGATCAACAGAAGTACACTG
>JAGFMF010011861.1:21010508-21067944 GCA_019455555.1 Galemys pyrenaicus
CCCTGGCCGGCAGCAGGGATCGAACTCGTGCTGCAGTGGCTGCGATTTGCTTCGTAGTGCGTTGCTTAACCCACTGCGCCACCAGGGGAGGCCCGAGGTCAATTTTTTATTTCTTCAAGTATATTTTTTTATTTTTTAGCAATGAAAGTATTTTTAAATGAGACAGATTTTGGGCCTTCCTGGTGGTGCAGTGGGTTAAGCAACGCACAATGAAGCAAAACGCAGCCACTACAACAAGAGTTTGATCCCTGCCTCCAGCCAGGGAGGGGACCCACATGGCACAGCAGACCCCTCCTGCCTCACTCGCTGCTGCCCTCAGCAGTGTATTTCAGTCCATCTGCCTGTTTTGCTCCCCACTCTGTCTGGTGAATCCTCTCACCTCCCGCAACTCTGGCCTGTACCCCAGCTCTTGTGTGCATAAATAAATAAATCTTCAAAAAATAAATTAAATAAATAAGACAGATTTTATGTTGGTAAAACTAACAACATAATCAAGGAAACAAAACATAATAAAGAAATGAAACCAGAAATATCCCATCTCAGGCAGCCCACCCAAAGGCCAGATGCCAGACTCACTCATCTCTCACTTTTTCCAGAACATGAGGATCTCTTTCTCTGCCTAAATTTATTGAAAATTCTACAACTTTCACAGATAGTGAGTGATGTAAAATGTGAAAAATAAAGCTCATTATTAACTGTCTCAGCAATGAAAAACTTAAACAAAATCCACTGAATTAATGCCTCAGCACTGAACACCAAAGTGAATATTGAAAATGTTTTCTAAGAAGCAGCTCTTGTTCTTTAAGACTGCCTGCCTGTGTCTATGCAAGCAACCCTCTTTCCTTGTCTCTTTTTCTTAATAAACTTGCTATTTTTCTGGCATGTTTAATTCAATATTATTTTTTATCTAACCTACCTATGGTGGTACATGACATGACTCTTTCATTTTAATTGCAGCAAAATATTCGCAATTTATTTTCAATATACTTCTTAAAGACTTTTTTTAAGATTTATTTTTATTTATTTATGTATAAATGAACTGGAATGTAAGCCAGAGGTGTGGGAGGGTGAGAGGATTCACCAGAGAAGGAGTGGGGAGCAGAACAGGCAGATCTACTAAAATACACTGCTGAGGGGAGCAGCAGGCAAGACAGGAGAGGTCTGCTGCGCCATGTGAGTTAGCTCCCTAGCCGGGTATCAAGCACAGGCCATCTCAGTGATAGCACTGAGACTTAACCCATAGGCCACAAGGGAGGGTCAAGAATTTTATTTTTTAAGTGAGTTTTCATATAACAGCTTTCCCCCTCCCATTTTCCTATTTCCCTCCCTTTGTGGGCTATCATACCACCCACACACACATATACACAAACACACAAACACTTTTTTCTTAGGCCTCTCAAGCCCCAAATTCTACTGGTAAATGTTCTGGAATCATGCTTCTTAGCCCTCAGTGTACAACAAACTGAGATGCAGTGTGGACAGAAAATACCTGACCTTTTTTCAGAACTCCTTCCGGTGCAAAGTTACATATAACACTGAAATTTTCACAACTGAGTGTAAGCATAAAAATTTCAAGATTATATTTGGAATGCTGTGTTAATTTTCCCAAGGGGTAGCAATTAAAATGGCATGCTAAAAACAAAAACTAACAGAAAGGTGTCTGAATCACCCCTTAACAGTGTGTTTCCATTGATAATGCTCTTTAGCTATACAATGTGGAAAGGAAAAGGAAAGGTGAACTCAGTTCACTCAGAAAACTCAAATTGAACTCTCATAATAATTTGATATTGGAGTTGAAATTGTTTGGATGAAAAATGTTGCAGTGTGCCTGTCATATCGTCCAAATCCTAGATTTAATTAGTATTGCATTCTTTTCCCTTATACACATATACACACACATGGACACACACACATACACACAAACTAAGCAATGTGTATCTACAAGGTCAAATCACAAACCTGAATGATCAAAGTAATTTAGTTATATTTTATGAGAATTATCACATGTGACTCACATATTGTGACAAATCTGTTACTTCTACTTCATTTATGCTCCAGATCTTAGTGTCAACTAAATAATTAAATGCATGGAAAAAAACAGCTCAAGCTAATTTTTATACCCTCCCCTCAAAAATATGGTGGGTTTCATTACAACTTAATTACCCACAGGCTAATAATTATATTTGTGGAATATTATAGATCACACAGATTTTATAGTAGGCAATTTATGTGAATAAAACTGAGCCAATGATTAGGAACTAACTGAACTTTCAGACTCCGTACTTTCTTTCCCATGGGTGAGTGGGATTTTTCCCAGTGGGGGTGGGAAGCACAAACAGCACATGTTCAAAATCTGACCCCAAATTGAAGCCAATCCTGCCTCTTCTATAATCCATGACAATAGCCTTAGGGAAGAAGATTTAACAGCTGGGTTTTGTAAAACTATGTGGTTATCTGTAATTTTAAATCCCCATTCTGGATTAGACCCCTTGCTAGGAATAATGGAAGATCTGGGTGAGTATTATGTGCAATTTCTGTGTTCTGTGGCAGCCTAAGAAATGATGCCCAGATCTGAAATAAAGCACAGACCATAATGACAGTGATCAAGAGGTAATGAGGAACCTGCTCTTGCAGTTTGAAGCACACCCTCAGAGATAACATTCATAGTTCCAGAATAGGAACATTCAGAGCATTGTGGCATAGAGCAAGCCTTCATGCAAATCCTCAAAACAGACATTGTGTGAACATAATACGTCAGCACATATCATGCTCTTATTTTATAGCATTTCAGACGTGGTGTAATGATAAGAAATGTGATTAATTCAAAAAGGAGATGAGGACAATGTTCCTCAATAAAAATAATGGGATAAAAAAGAACATGCAGATAGGACAGTCCCTAGTTAAGCAGGTAAAATAGATTAACCAATATAAAGGACAATAGATGGTACTTAATCCATCTTGGCAGATCTGAGAGAGACAGTTTTATTAGGGTATTTTATTATTGACAGACTTTCTATTAAAATGGAAATTGTGTACATAATAATAGTAACTCTCCACATAAATCAGCTTGGTTCTAGCGACTTGCCATTCTTCCCAAACATGTCAATAAAATTTGGGACTACAGAAAAATTAGAAATTTGGAAAGCCCTATAAATCTCTATGAATTGTATAATGTCTTCTTTTCAAAGTCAAAGAGTTAGAACTTTTTCATTATTTAAGTTTCTTCCTCTTCATAAATATCAAGTATAAAATACATTTATTATTATGACATTTTGCACAATATTCAACTCATAATATTTGTTCGCTTCTCTTTCTCATCTTTCTTTCTCCCATGGTCTCAGCCTACAGCTGTTTATGTGAGCCTATGAAACTAAGTGGCATAAGGAAGAAGTGATTATGAAGAACACAGGTGATTTTAAAAATAGAAAAGTTCTTGGTACATTTTTTTTTGAAAAGCTGAGTTTCTGATGATATTAAAGCTATTTCTCTGAAATTATTTACCTTTTACCCATCACCTACTCCAGGTTTCTCTGCATTCTTTCACTCTCTACTCTTCTTTGCTTTCAAGTTCCTTTTTACTTTTTCTACTATTTTATTTTCCTTTTCTTCTCTTTTCCTCTCAATACTGACAGTTATTGTTTTAACATTGTTTTCTCTGCTCTCCCATTGACTCTCCTGTGAGAAATCTGTTGTAGGTGAACCTCAGTGTATTTAGATGTAAGATGAGTACATTTCTAGATTTTCACCACAATGAAATTTGGAATCCACATCTTAGAGTGACTCATTCTCAAGCAGATAACATTTTTCCATAGGAACAATATACTGTTTTTGGATTTTCATTCCTAATCAGAATCAGCTTCAAATAAATCACGAACATGATCAACAATCATTACTTTAAAGTAATAATATAATAACTTCAAACTTCTAGAAAAGATAGCTAAGTTCTAAAACCTAAGAAATAGATCTCAGTGTGTATTGATGGTTATATTATTAATCACCATTACAAAGTTCCAGACAAAAACAAAGGGCTGTCTTTAATTTATCTTAATCTAAATGTGCTAGGTATAAAAATATGTGTGGTTTGACAAATATAAATAGAGCATTTCTGAATTAAATGCAAACAGAGCTCATTTTGCTCAACAATGTACTCAGTGAACAAAATGTACTTTATTAAGAAATAAATTCTATTTTCCATCTAAGTATGAGGCATGGGGTTATTTAAAGTTTGAAGTCTTAAAAAACTAAATGATTAGTTTTGTTCAACGTATTCATGGAAATAATGGTATCTTTTTACTATGTTGAGGAGTTAAAACTAAAATAGCTATTACTGAACACTGCTTTAGCACAGATTGTGGATTAGTTCCTGAAAAAAATAACATAAGCAAATCATGCAAACCACTGAAATTCCCAGATATTACAGCTAAATGTAATTATTTGTTTTCCATACCCTTGCTGAAACCTAGGTACAAATGATATCTAAAAAATCACCTGTGTTTTAGGAAAAGAATTAGAAGTTTGCTCTTTTATCTAATCCAAAAGATATCCTATGGCATAGGTTGAGTTTCAACCTAAGTCTCTTCATAATTGGTACAGCTGTGGCACTGCCTCCTAAATTAAATATACCAAAGAATGCTGAAACAATCAACTAAAGATACTCTAGGAAACAAAACAATTCATATATGTATAATTCCCCAGTCCTAAAAAAACACTCTTTTGTTCACATCTGACAATCTAGGTCATGACAAAGGTAATCACACATGATATGTATAGATCACACATGATATGTATAGATCACATGTATATATATACACACACATACATGTATGCATGTATATTACTAGCTATGTTTTGCCTAAAAAAGAATCTCCTAAAAAACTTAAATTTAGGAATTCCATAACAGCTAGTTATCTTACTTCTGGATAGTTACCCAAAGAAAACAAAACCATTAATTCAAAAAATAAATAAATAACCATCCCCATGTTTATTGCAACACTATTTCAATTACTAAGAGCTGGAAACAAACTATGTGCCCATCAATGGACAAATAGATAAAGAGGTGATTGATGTATTTACACAATGGAATACTACTCAGCTATAGAAAAAAATGAAATCCTGCCATTTGAATATGGATGACTTTAGAGCATCTTATGTTTAGTGAAATCAATCAGAGAAAAACAAATACCATATGAATTCACTCATATGGTAGAAACAAACAGATGAATTAAGGAAAACAAACAAATTTTTAAACTTCTAGATCAATTAGTGGTCACCAAAAAGTAAAGGTGAGAGAAAGATGGGTAGATTGGGTAAAAGGCAATAATTTTATGGTCAAGAATAGAATTGGAGTTTTAGTGGTGGGCTTAATGTAGCATATACACATGCTGGTTTTTAAGTACACTTAAAACTTATATAGTGTTATAATGTAATGTTACTTCAATAAAATAATAATGAATGAATGAAATTATTTTTTAAAATGGATCAATCTACACAGAGAATTTAATTAAAAAATAGGGAAAATTTAAATAATTGTTTTTTTTTAAAGATTTATTTATTTATGCATACAAGCACTGGGGTACAGGCCAGAGGTGTGGGGGGGTCAGAGGATTCACCACAGACAGAGCAGGGAGCAGAACAGGCAGATCAACAGAAGTACACTGCTGAGGGGAGCAGCGGGCACAGCAGGAGAGGTCTGCTGCACCATGTGGGTCCCCTCTCTGGCCGGCAGCAGGGATCGAACTCGTGCTGCAGTGACTGCGGTTTGCTTCATAATGCGTTGCTTAACCCACTGCGCCACCAGGGAGGCCCCTTAAATAATTGTTAATGAAAGTTAAGGTGTATATTTATTCCTGTCTATAGACATATGTATATATTTTTACGTGTGTGTATATTATTTTAACTCCACAGAAAATTTGAAATTAAACACAAATTTAAATACAAATTAAAATTGCTGCCAGATCAACACCATAAATTATCAATTAATCTGGTTTGGTATCCTTCAAATTACCAAACATCTTCTTTTACTGAGGACTAATAGGTACTGACTTCTGTTGTTGTCACCCAGAAACCCCTGAACTTTCAAGGCAAATCGGTTACACTAACCCTCAAGTACAGAGGAAATATTTACATTGGACATAGGAGATAGGGGTTTTTTATTTGAGTGCTAAGAACTATTGTGCATTCATGGAAATATAAAATCAATGAAGGAAATGGTACTACCAGAATAAGAAAGGAATATATGAATTGTGCTACTCAGTGTTTAGCATGCTGGAGTTGTAACTTGTTTGAGGAAATCAGGCAAATAGATATTTACTATGCACCTTCTTAGAAAATAACAGCCTACAAGTATGTAAATTCAATCATCAAAAAATACAATCAATATGCAAAATTCTTTACTTGCATAAAAAGAGATTGTCTACTAATACAGAGGATTAAAGGAAACCTGTTTTCATCACGATGCCATTTATTATCAATGAGGTACTTCAATTCATTTCAACTGAGATTAAATCTTAGCATCCATTCAGGGCACAGAATCATAGCTGGCATGCATGATACACTAGTTCTAAAGAGAAAACAGATGAATAGAGTAATTGTATTTTCAAAATACTTTAAACAGCTTTGATGCCTGGGAAGTCACTTTACTTTTTGCCAACAAAAGTTGCCAATATTCTTTTAATCTTAAAAAAATGCAGGTTTAAAGTAAGCTCTCAGAGATTAGTATGTATTCAATTGAGAAAAAAATGTTGGAAAATATAGGCCAAAATCTTATATTACTACCATAAGTCCAGCATAAACCATCTGACAAATATGTGTTAAGTTAAATGTTAAAGAAATTCTGAAGGATTTTTCTGAAAGTATGTCTCAAGTATCTGCCCTGAAAATATCCAGCAAAGGAAGTTAACAAACTCTGGAGTTTCATTAAGTGTCTTCACATAAATAATTTCTCCTGCTGGCCCACAACTGCAGTTCAGAACTCAGACTTTGGGAAAATAATTAAGGAAAAGTATCCTTTGTTTCTCAAACTGTAGTTTTGCCTTGGGGAGTGCATAATTGTCTAGAGGAAAGTAATTTGGATTTGAAATCATAAGATTATTTCTGAATCTTAGTTTCACTAACTATGAGTCTTAAGATGGAGCTGGTTTCATAACCCTCTATGCCTATTTAAATACCTGTCAAATTATAAGATTTGGTCCACCCACCTCACAAAGGGAGTTCTCAGTGTCCACTATAGTACTGATAAGAAATTAATTTGCAGACCATAATTTGGCTCTGTCCTTTTGGACAATTCATCTGTTCCCCACTGGACTATCCTGATAAGTGTTTTATCAAAATTTCTTCTCCTAGTGTTCTCATTTTATTTGAGCTAGCTGTGGTTATTCTATTTAATAACAAAGACTAGCCTGTGAGCAATTCACATATGTAGCAACAAGGGGAAAACTGTGACTCTCTCATTAGTGAGGTAGGTAGCAACTGTCCCACAAGGGGCGCACTGGAGGTCTTCAAATGCCTTAATTAAGGCAATCGCCACAACAAAATCTCCCATCGGGTAGTCTGATTTTATGGGAAGCACTCACAAGGTGGTTGCTGTAATAGGACCTACTCCTAGCAAAGACCCTCAATATAATTTTGTTTGCCACCCAGCGTTTCCAACACCTGCTCTGAAGCATGGCTCTGGGCATCTCTACTAATACGCCTCATGTTTCTTGGTAATTCCCAGTTCAGGTTCACTGTCTCACTACAAATATTTATTAAATGCCTTTAATTTGCATCACACTGTTTTTGATGCTAGGAATAAAAATGTAAGAAAAAAAGCAATATGATTATCCCCTTAGAAATATATAGACTAGTGTTAGCCACACACAAAAATAGATGATTTTAACTAAGTGCTCTACAGTGTGGTCTTATCAAGAGTCAGGGGAATGTGAAAGACAGACATCTCCAATTTTAATGGATGATTCATCATTTGGTTTTCTCTGTGCCTTCCAAGCCCAGTTCTTTCAAAGCAATAGATGAAGACTTTTAAACCTGAGATCCACAGATGTCATCTATGTTATCAAGAAAATTCTGGAAGAATTTTGAATATATATGTACTTTAATATCAGTTATAATCTCAATTATCTAATTCACCATTTCTTCCACTTCCACAAGCCCAGTTCACAATAATGATGCTTAAAATTAAATAGATATTTTATATCTAACCCACTCATGGAAGATTAAATCATTCCTGCTTATCTGATCATTGATTTTTTTAAAAAGCTATGGGTGTATTTCTTTATCATCTCTTAATCACCTGTAACTATTATTCTGTAAAATGGCTGGGGGATAAATATACCAAAACAAGGAAGGAGGCATTCATCTATGGCAGAAATGGCAAGTGTCCTCTTCACCAAAAGCAGCCTCGCAAGTGTCCCCAGGCTCCAGTACTTGCTGATTTTTCTTTACTAGCCCTGAAGTACAGCATTTGAACCTCATTGCCACCTTGCTATGGTTAAAGGAGGCTGTTCTGACAACCATGTGTCTCATTCTGCTACCAATCAGCAGTGGAGTTTTTGGCAGAGGTGGAAGAGGTGCAGAGGTATAAAGCTACCCTGAGGCAGCTCTTTAAGAGTCAAGGGGAATGGCGTGTTCTGTTTTAGAGGAACTGCAAGGGCCATTACTTCCAACTAAAGGTTATTCCTGTGCACTCAGCCACTGATGTCATTAGAGATGCCTTCATGACCCAGGCGTGAGAGCCACAGAGCTGTTCGAAATCCCAGTGCACTCTGACAGCAGATTGCACAGCCAGAACAGCAGGTTTTTGTGTTGAATTTGACACAGGAGAAACGTGTTTCTTTTTTTTTTAAAGTAAAGGTTGAGTTTATTCATCTGTTTATGACACAGTACTCGAGAGGCAAAGTGTTTCACATCATAGATTTCTCTTCCAGCTCCTTGGAATGTTCATTTCTTTGACTAAAATGAGAGACTAAATGGAAAAGACAGGCAATGCTCAAGCTACTGAAATAAAGAAGTCAGCAATACTAAGGTCATATTTACAGTTGGGGCACAGAGGCTATTAGCTAAGGTGCTTTCTAGCACCTTTTGTTGGAAGCCTTGTGCTCCACTCCTGGACACTCCAGCCTCCTCAGCTTCAGTCATCCCACCACTCAGGTACAGCAGCACCTTCTGGTAGTTGCCGTTAGTATCTTGCTGGAGATAGGAGTACAGGGACTGCCATAAATTTTCTTGAATTTAGACCAGATTTTCAACATGCCCAGTTCATTGCAGGAAACCATGATTGTAATAAGGACCTGATCATGAGGTGTACTACCCTTCAAGGTATTGTACAGTTGGCTAGCAAAACACTGGGGCTTGCTCTTAATACACTGGACCAGACTCAATATCATTTTCCAGGTGTCCTTTGACCCTCTCCTTCCCTCCTCCATGTCGCAAGGGCTATAACTCTTGTACTTTTCAAATACTTTCTGGAGGTGACACACATACTCTAATCGGTCATGGTGTTGATCCACTTGGGAATATCAGTCCCTTTCCTTTTCACTCCAGCCTAATGGAGCCCTGGAATCTTGGTCACTAAGTTCATAGACAATGACAGAGCCCTCCCCTGCCTTTCTACCCTTTGCAAGGATAGCCATCATCTTGCAGAAGTCACCAGAGTGTTGGAAATAATGTCCTTCTCCAAATCTATCTTGCATATTTCTTTGTTGACTTAACTTCCTGCAATACCTGGTTTGTTCTCCAACAAATGATCTCAGTGAGAGACTCCTCATGAGTCCTAGTCCCTTCACGGAGGCTTTCAACTCTAAAACATCATACTGAGCAGTATTTCCCATAGGCCCAAAATCACCATTTCCAGGAAACCTAACAAGGCTGGCTTCAGTGTTCATGCAAGTTCCTTTTTGGTCTTTCTCTGGTGGGTGAAAGCCATATCCCATCTCTTTCCATTGCTGTGGCTGATCAAAATGTTGATGATGATGACCTCACCCACACCTTTGGTCTTGATGGCTGCTTCACTGTTCGAGGTGTACACTTTGACTGACCCATATCATTTGGTGGAGCAAGATCACCCAGCAAGTTGAGCTCGTGCAGAATTTCATGAACAATAGACATTTTGAAAGAAGTTGGGCAAGTTGCAAGAGCTGTGGAGTCCCTAGATGTAGTGCCAAGAAAAGCTTTTCCACAGAACTTTTTCAAGTAGTTTTCCTTTGCAATTTGGAAAGGAGGTCCTGGCCAGTGTAATCATCCTTAAGAGACCTGGCAAGTCTGACTGGAGGCAGTGTCAAGAGAGCAAGAAAAAGAAGAGTTTGAGCCCTGTGACCTCAGCTGAATGACCAAGTAAAGGCAAAGGTACTTATGAACTTTGCAGGAAGAGCAGCAGCCTGTTTTTAGAGAAAACTGTAATCTTCCATGGGATTTTTTCCATCCTTCCATCTCATACAATTCCATGGAGCCAGCCTGTAGCAAGATGAACACTGAATTTCTTTTTTTATCTTTATTTATATATATATATTTGACATCAATTGTAGTCCCCATGGAATTCCCACCATCATTTCACCAGTGCACCATCGCCTCAGTCCCTTGTTCTCTTTTTGTCTTCATCCCAGTTCCTCTCCCCCGACACACACATGCAAAGTGCCTCTGATTTGTCGTTGTCTTTTTGTTCTTGTTGCATTGTAATTTTTTTTATTGTTATTGTTCTTTTTGAACACTGAATTTCTTTTGAAATAGCTACTTTTAGGATGAAAATCCTATGTTAATATCAGGTCTGTCATCCAGCAACAAGGGCAAGTACATCGTGTTCATCAATATTTTCAAAAACCATTTAAACAATAAAATAAAATCCAAATGCTTTTTCATGGCGGGGAGGGGGGTGTGTAATGGGTAAGGGCAGCAGAAGTTCTGACATTTTTTTCACTTTAGACTAAATTAGACAGGTGTCTGGCTAACTATATAAGTCTAAGGAACTTTTAATCAACCAGTCAATTAACTTCTGATACACTTGTATAGATTCTATGTGGTGTGTTTTTCTGTGTTTAGTATAGAGAAGATACAGCATGTTAGAGTACATATCTCTTTCTCAAAATTCCAGAGGTCAATGGCATCATAGAACCCCATTTTTAATGGGTATCAATACTCAGAACAATAAAACATATTACACAATAATGAAAATTAATTCCTATAATGTTACCTAAGAAATACTGAACATATTTCTCAAAAAAAAAAAAAAAAAAAGAAGAGAGAAATATCATTCTTCAGTTGCATCCACCGGGCATCCTGAAAGTATCTTTCTATGGAGCCAGTTTGGTATTGGATAAAGGACATGAATGGAGGGGGATCAGGGGCCCCACATGTGTTCCCCCTTTACTCTGTAACTTTGAGCATGCCACTTATCCTCTCATGTTCACAGTTGTTTCTCCATAGTAAAAGGCAATTACTTTTGCTTTTCCTACCTCAAATATATGTGAGTAGGAAAATATAAAATGAAATGGTTGGTTGAAGTTATTACACTTTAAAAATGGTAAGATGTTATGCAAATTTAAATTGTAATAAAAATTCTTGAGCTATTGTGTGTTGATCTAGATATAAACAGACACTATAAATGCTTTCATACCTTCACACACATACACACACACACACACAAGTAGAAGTCTGATAACTGTCATGTATACAATGCACATTTTTATATGTTAGGAAGGATGGATCATGTGAGGTGTTGGAGGGATGGAAATGAAAAACCCATAAGTTTAATAGACTAAAGCAATTGTTTTGAACTCTTTTTTACTAATATTCTCTATTATTTTTTTAATTTTAAAAATTAATATTTTTAAGAAATTAAGCAAAAACTGTGCCAGTGTTCTATTAAGTTTATCACAAACAGATAAAATGTGTATCACCATGATATTACAAAATTAGGAGCCAAGTGGTTACATTTCACTGGAATTAAATCACCTGATCTAGATGGTAGTACATTCTTAGTGTAAATACTAAAAAACAAAAACCTTAAAATAGAGTTCAAAAATGAAAGAGGAGAGATTACTATCAACCTTACAGGAATAAAATGATTTACAAAAGAACACTATGAACAACTTTATGCAAACAACTTACAAAATCCCAGAAGGACAAAACAAGCTATGCAGACTCTCAGAAGAGAAAACAGACTAGCAAAGAGTTAAAAAAATAAAAGCTACCCAGAGATGATGAATTCTGCCAAACTTTTAAGATTTAATGCCAATACTTCACATCTCTCCCCAAAAACAGAAGTGGAAGAAATACTTCCCTACTTATTTTCTGAGAATGTATTTGCTTAATTTCAAAATCAGAAAAACATGACAAGATACAGACCAATATCTTATAGTGGTAAAAGAAAATAATCACACCAGTGTCATTCAGCGTGTATCCTGTGAAACAGTCAATTGACAAACTAAAACTATCGTTACCAATCTATGTCAAGTTGAACACTAAATATTGAGAGCAAGTGTTCAGAAACTTTTATAGCAACTTGAGAGTACCATTTATCTTTTAAACATAATAATAAAAGTTGGTACTTGTACCAAGTGCGTATTTGTTTTATTTCATTTTTAAATATTCTGTTGTATTTTAGAGCTCATGAAAAACTGAAATTTTAAAATAAATAAATAAATAAAGCTCCTTTACCAGAGTAGGAGAGTCAGAAATCTTTAATGAGGTGAGTAAGCATGAGTAAATCTGACAAATATAATATTAACTGAAAAGAAAAAAATTGAAAATTATAGGTACAATGTATTGCCAATCATTTTATAGACAAATATGTACATTAAATATATAGTGTACATTAGAAACCAGACAACAGACCCAAAATAGAATCACCTGTACAAAGCCCAACAATACGAAATGGAGTTTAATTAGTTTTCACTCTCCCAGAAATGGAAGCTTAAGTCAGGAATTGCCTGACCAGCACTAGTTAGGACCCTTACCTTAACTTGCAAGAACCAACCTGTTTGCTTGTCTGGTATGACTTCCTCCTCACTCTCCTTCTGCCTGGGGAAGTCATTCATTTTGTACAGTTCCTTGGAGTTCCTATCTATCTGCTGTTAGAACGCTGTTTAATTCAATGTTTGCTCACATAAACTCTTAAAAATTTTAGTATGTTTCAGTTTGTCTTTAAATATATATATAGTAAAAATGAAACAGTTAAAGATATACAAATTAAATAGTAAAAAGTAAATATGTGCTGATGAATTATGCATGAGATTAAGATACACCATTATCTACAGAAGTAGATGGAGAAAAGAAAGGGCTGTGGAGGCAGGGGGGCTTCAACTATGTTTGAAGTGTTTTATTTACTTTTAAAGGTATATCTAAAATAACATGATAAGTAAGTCAAAACATTAAGATTTTTTAAAGCTGCTTGTTAGTATGTGGGTGTTCATTTTATTGTCTTCTGTCTTCACTTAAGCTTGAAACACTCTAATAAAATGCATAAAAATAAATCAAAGTTTTTCACAAATGCAATATAAGTTTCAGATTGTTGGAGATTTTCCATAAGAATAAAAGGAGCAAAGAGATCTAAGGGAAAATCAAAGATTTTCTAAAATATCTAGCAAGCTTACAGAATAGGGGTCTTTCCAAAGTCATTTATTGAAGATCAACTATGTATAGACATGGTGAGAAGTGTTGGAAATAGAGAAAACTGTGTTGAGGATATTTTAAAAAAAAAAAAAGAGTATCTGGAACAAATGTAAGATTAAACCACGGGTCTATTAAACCAGATGACTTTATATGTACCAAAACAGAACTTATCATTGTATCTCAGAGGGACTGCTTGGTTCCTCAGTGGGACCACGTTCCCACTCTTAAAACTTTTCTCCACATTGTTTTGATCTCATGTTGGTATTAACAGTATCACCTGGTGAACTAACATTTAGGGACAGTTACGAGATTCATAAGAGAGAACAATCTGTTGTTAGCAACAGATGCTACACAGATGTTTTCACCTCCTTTTCTTTTCTTCCCTTAATTCAGAAGTTGGGCAAGCATGAGTTTTAGGTTCTTGGTTAACTCTCTGGGATCCAGCTGCCTCTACAGTAGCTTCAGAATAATTTCCTGAGTGTGTCTGAAATCATCCAACCCCAGATGTCAGCCTAGAAGTTTCCATCATTCAAGAGCACTAAGCTGCCATGTTATCGAGCCCTGGGAATGGTACTTCAAAAACAGTAATTTCCTATACCATTTCATTAAATTGAATGTGAAGTAAAAGGAATTTGACCTCCTTAAGAGTGTGCTTTCTTTGACCTAGGAGATGTTTGTTGTTATAAAATGGAAATACAATCACAGGAGAGATGTGAAAAAAAAAAAAAAAATGAAGCTAAGTTGGACAGCTTGTAAATCATTTAACAGTGTACATGTGATTTAATACTAATAGAGTCAAGGTTTCCAGAGAAAATAATTCAGTACTGATTACATGATACAAAAAGGAGAGATGCTTCTGTGCGTCACTGAACAACAAGGACATAAGAACAGCAATAAACATTCTTCATTATAATTCTGCACCCCTGGGGTCTGGTCACTGTAGATACCCTTCTACAGAAGCCTGAGCAATTAAGATGGCTGATTTCCCAGGGAGAGAGCTTTTTGTTAGCTAAGCCCCACCGAGCACAAAAGCTTAGAAGACTGTCCTAAAATAGCAAACCCTATTGAAGGGCCTGAGAGTTCTCTTGTCTTAATTTACAGCCTAAATTAAAACTTACTATTTATCAGAACTAAGTATCCAGCTGTTAAATTAGTCTGAAGAAAAAATTAAGATATTTTTGGACTTTTGCGTGGATTTAGAAATTTGTCTTGCAGAAATTTTGTGAGGGTGGTTTAGTGTCTTTTTTCAGATGTGAAAAAGTCAGAACCATTTTATAAAGAAAAAGAAAATAAAATCCGCCTCAGGTAATAGTTTTTAGTTATTTGTGAAATTATATCTTTTCTTGTCTGTTGTGTTTAAGGACTGAAGCTAACACACACATAAAAACAAACAAACAAACAAACAAAAAAACAGCCTGATAGAAACATTAAGATCAAAGACTCCCAAACTTTTGTAGCCCAATGAATATCTCCACTGAGCCTGAAGATTCCTAATTACGTTTCCATCATTTAAATGCTTATATTAAAACAGAAATTCAGGAGCAGATGAGAATTTGCAAGGGACTTGCAAGTTCAAGTCTATATCTTAATCATGAGTCCCTCGTGGGTCCTCATGGATGTTAGTGCACCAGCTCTCCAGCAGGCCTGGAATCATGCTTCTGCTACACAGTAGTAGCAAAATCACTCAAATTCTTCCATACCTCTTTTCTCACCAATAAAAATGGGAAATAATCTTGTACCTATACCTCACTATTCTGAAGAATAAACGCTTAACATGTGGCAAGTACATAGTACCTACTATAAGCAACATATAAATGTTAGCTAGTATACTTTTTCATTTAATTGGGTCATCATACCAACTAAAAGAACACTGTATATAGCAACTGCGTCAGCTAGAGAAACGAACAACTAGTGAGTATAAAATTGTGTAACTATATATATGCCTTTGCATTTCAATAAAAAGATATAGAAATGCACATATGAATACAGAAGGAAAATACCACAAAATACTGAGTAATTATTTATATTGGTATAGTGATATTATCTTTTTAATATCTTTCCCATTTTTCTACTGTTTAAACAATTTCTTCTATTTTCCAAAATTCACTTTTGTAATAAGAAAATATAATTTCATAGGAAATAAAAAAACAATCTGGAATTTCATACCTTGCCTTCCTAGACACCTTCACTTCACATTCTATTAATATCTAGACATCAATCTCTCTTTATTATTCCCTACTGAGAAACAACTTTCAACTTTCATATCTGAATTTGATGCCTCTAAGATTAGATTTCCAGTTACATCCAAGATTGAATATTCACAACAGCGTAAGTAATGGGTTTCCCAGTCATGTTTACTTAATTATTTTGGGTTCCCCTTTTGTTCACATTAATTAGAAAAAACAAGAAACATAATTGCAAGCACTAGGAGTTAATTTTAAAACAGCCTACCTTAGTACCTGGTATTCTAGCAAAGCATTCATATTATTCAATCCCAGGTTAACAGGTGATTTCTGTGACGACATAGGAAATTTGCTTTTTCTTTTGAACCACCCAGAGCCCTTTTTTGAAACATGGTTTCTAGGGACCTTCTCCAACCCTCCTGAATGAGAAACTCTCAAGAAGAAATAAGGAGAAAGGAAATACCTGTCTTTTTGAATGCCATCTAAGTTATTCTGGAAATTGGGCAGCTTTGTAAATAGTCATAAACAGTTTGGAAACAGGTAGGTAATATTAGAAGTGTTGTTCTGAAATTTATCAGTTGTATTTAGCTCCATTGTATACCATATATTTTATATACTATAATGTACCTCTGTATGTGATCCATATAGTTCATGTTTTCAGATATGCATTTTCAGTTCTCCATCACTTCGAATAACTCAGAATGTTCGTAATTGTTAGTAAGCAAAATCATCCTCATTCAAGTTATTATCTTAAGTTCATTTATTAGGTCCAACATTTTGGTGATAAGCCCTTTACAAAATTTCCTTTGAATATTTTGTTTTGTTTTGTTTTAATCCTACTGGTTTCCAGTAACAAAAATACAAGGAGACTTTCTGGTAAGACATTATGTACTTTTTTGGGGGGGAGGTACTATTAGTTTACATCATTGATCATTGTTGTGTTTTATGTTTATAGGACCTTTCCTTTCAGGTGTTTTTACTATATACCACACTTCACCAAAAGCACCCACAGTCCATCTCCATAGTCCATTCTGCTCCCTTCCCATTTTGTTCTCATCTCTTCACTATTGTAGCCTCAGTTCTACAGTAAACTTGATACCACACTTCACCAAAAGCACCCACAGTCCATCTCCATAGTCCATTCTGCTCCCTTCCCATTTTGTTCTCATCTCTTCACTATTGTAGCCTCAGTTCTACAGTAAACTTGATACCACACTTCACCAAAAGCACCCACAGTCCATCTCCATAGTCCATTCTGCTCCCTTCCCATTTTGTTCTCATCTCTTCACTATGGTAGCCTCAGTTCTACAGTAAACTTGCAGAATGTAATTGCAGAATATTTTGAAAGAACTCCATACTGCTTTCCATAAAGCCTGGAGCCAGTCTGCATTCCCATCAAAAGGGACACCACATAATTTTGGCTCCTTGCATTTGAACCCATCTGAAGGTGAAAGATGTTTGGAAAATGGTTTGCGGGGAGTGGAAAGTGATTCTCTACTAGTGCATTAGATCAGGTTAATGTAAACAAGTCAACATTTAATTATTTGTAGGTGAATTGTGTGACTAGTTTTGCAGTTCATCTAAAATATCAAAGTGTTTTCAAAACATTTTGATCCAACTTTACTGATAGTAGGAGCTTCAATTTTGGCTGAAAAGTTACTTTTCAATCAAGTTAAAGACATTAGTGTTGCTTAAAGAATGGGAAATATAATAATGAGAAATTCCCAAATATTCTGCCAAAGCCTGCAAAGTAAATAAGCTTTCTGATCTTTCCATGTAAAGTTACATAAACTTCATTGGACTTGGGAAGCAAATACAAAATAAAAATGAAATATTTTTAAAGAAATGTGAGTGAAACTGAAAGTAGTAGTTTATTATTATACACAGTTTTTAAGATAAGAATTATTTGACCAGTCAGGCCACTTAATGGATTGCATCACCCTGTACCTTGTAACTTTTGCATTATGAATCCTAGCAATTCAAGCAAAGAATATGTGTTTTCAATCTTTACATTAAATTAAAGATTTTTGACGTATTTTACTATGTACCAAAAAGAACTCTGTGATGATGTTCCTGTTATATAGGTTGGATTGATCTTTCATCCAGAAAAAATTTCTAAGATCTAAATTTTATCATTTAACTTTTCAAGTAATGTGTGACTATATACTTCCTTGTGTATCATTTCCTTGTGTCAGCATATCCAATGCTAACATATACAATGCTACTTTCTCAAAGTTAAGATGCCAAGATTTCAAATGAAGGAATTATTTTACAAAAAAATCAACGGTGATCCAAGGTGCCCTGGTAAGCCAGTTTTGATTGTTATATCTTAAAAGTGTTCTAAGGTAAAAGTTTAATTACAGGATAACTACTTCAACTTAGTCGTTGAAAAATACCAACCCTGAATCCAAAGATACTCTGACTTAAAGGATACTGTTTTGATAACTCTTACTTGAGAACTCTTTTAGACGCTGAGGTCCTTGGAAGAAGGTGGCAGAATGCCTTATAGTTCCTTTCAAGATCATTTTCACTGGAAAACAAGTGACCATCCAGAACGAGAATGACCATAAGGGAAGCCCTAGCAGCTTCAAGGCAAATCGGAGAAGGAGCTGAGCCAAGAAGTAATACATCGCTTCTCCTAATAAAAAGCTATTGCTTTTCAAAGTTGCCCCAACCAAAGGCCTCTTGTGTTTCAACTGATTTAGTATTCTTTTTAATACCATTCATTCAGAGAGTTCTTTCCTTCTCAGGGAAATTCATGGAAAAAATCATATTTAATTAACCAGCCAAATGAATGAAAATTTCATTTGAAGTCAAATATTTTTAAATATTTGGCTTATTCTCATAATGCAATGCCCACAGTACCTTCAGATTTTTATTCCTAAGTGGGTTTTCAGATTCAATTAAATTCTCTGTCTTCAAAGATACTTAAGAAATATTCCAGGCCAAGGATATTTCAGTTACCTTTAAGCCCTCTGGAGAACACCCCTCCAAAAAAATCAGGTCATTTATTCTTAAAACTCATAAATGTCAATGCAAACATACCCTGAAGTTTCATTTATCACAGAGAGGCTGAGTGAACCTCTGATTGGAAGTAGAATGAATAGTTATAACTTCTGAATATGTTCCATATTTTTGCACGCTCCATAGTCTCCAGTATCAGTTTTCATTTACTACTCCAGAGCTGGAATGTATTAAGGTATATTAGGGTAAGGACCAAGATTCATATTTCAAATATTTCTGCCAACCTCCCATGCAAAAGCAAAAAATAAGTGCTCATTGATACTGATAATTCCCACCACAGCTGACAAGTTTCACTGTTTTTTTCCTTCTTTTTCCCAGCTGAGAAAATATTTTCTGTTGAACATCTGGCTAAGGAATGCTGAAACTCCAAAGGATCCAGTGTATCATCTGAAGTGGAGTTTTTGAAGAAAAGTAATGTGGAGTGTTAAGCAGTTTCCAGAAATGGATTTTCAGAGAAAATATCCTATGATACTTCATGAAAACCAGAACATATTAAGTTGGAAGGGTGGAACAAAAGAATTTGATCAGTGTCACGGACCTATTGTGGTGTTGTGGTGTGGACATTACAATGTGTCACTGTGGAAGATTCAGCTTAGAGGATAGACAGATATGAACAGTGGAAGTGCCCAGCTGAGGGCACCACCACCTACTCACCATCTATTCATCTGTGCCTGACAAGGAGCTAAGGTCAAGTTTTCACACTGAGGATGCGAATGCTCTTCCCATCTGTGTGTGTTAGGGCTCCACTTAGGAACCAGGAAGAGGATGCACAAGATTCTCTTACTGCATCTACTAGTCAGACACTTGGCTATATGGACTTGAATTTAATGAATTGTTGTGAGGGTGGAAGGCATGATTGTGCATACCATTCAACACTGACAAAGTTAGTGTCAAATTGAAGAGTAGATTTGTACACATTTGTACAAACATGTACAAACTAACTGCCACAAGCTAATACCTGTTGTTACTCTAAAACCCCACCTCCAACCATTCAACACACAGGCTGATAGGACTTACAACTAAGTAATTCACATTTATGAGCCTTATATCCACCAGTAGGTTAATGCATCCATTTAAAGTTCACTGCAAAGTCTTTGAATTGATAATATTATGTTTCAGGAACAAATATCAAAACTGTTACTCATTTTACACAGGAGTGTAAAGTGAACTCTGCAAAAGCAAGCAGCATATTGTTGTCATCTTGAGATCCCCAAAATCTAGCAATCAAAACTTTTATTGTCTGAATTTAAGTGTGTCTATTCAATTTTTGAATTTTAGCTCTGAAAAAAGGACAGAGATACCATCTACACCTCATCCACTCTGGCAGCATAAGAAACTATGATAGGAAGTGGGATATCAGCCCCTTCCTCTTTCTTGCACACTATACGATTTCCTTATGATATGTCTGATTCTTTGGGAATGCTTTTCTTTGTGGTTTTCTATTAATATCTGAAGCTGTTCAACTTTTCTGGATGTATTTTGTGGAATGTTTATTTTTCGAATCCTACAATGCTAATATGGAGCTCACAAGATGCACGTTAAAGAAATAAACTCAAAAGAGGCTGAGCATTGGTGTGGTGCAATGAAAACTACAGCCCTGAACCTAAAAACCATAGTCCCGGGTGTCCTCCCCCACACTAAGCTCACACAGTCCTCCTCTCCTTTGGTTTCCCTTTCCTATGTTTCTTTCTCTTTCTTTTTTTTTTTTCTCTGTAATAGTTTGACAAATGTAGTTATTACCATGACCATGGAAAACAATTCTTCCAGATATGTACAGCCTGATACCCATTACATTAGAAATAGGAATTGTTAATGCTTTCTCTTGAAAAATGACATTTCCTATCAGAATGGTGATAATTTTCCCACATAGTCATTGCTAAATTACATTTTTTTCAAGCTGGGTGATTTTTCTTTCTTACTTTGCAAAGACAGAAAATAAAACTTCTTCCATAGTGGATGGTAATTTGAGTTTGGGTTGTAAGCTCTTCTGGGAGAGCACATGGGCAAAAGCTGCTGCCATGAAAGCCTAATTCAGTTTTGTTTTTTTCCTTAAAAGCCCCACAGATTATTTACAAGCAGTAGAACCACAGGAGCCTGATCCAGTGCCTGTTTTATTGATAGCTTTGACTCTTAGATCTGATTTTCCCTAGAGAATGCTGTTTGAAACCCAGCATTCCCACACACGTTCCCATTTTGAAAATGAACAAAGAATGGACTATTATTAACAGCACCAGAGAACTGGGAACATTAGCCCCATCCATGTAACAAAAGCAAAAATAAATAAGCAAACAGTCTGTGGAGGAGAGTCACTAACACCACTCGATGACAGCTCCCAGTCCCTGGGGTCTTGTATTATTCAGAGACCTCCTTGGACTATAATAAATTAGTTTGACAAATCATTCCTCTCACCAGATTTATCCATTATCAACCTTTTCTGAACAGGATTTTAGCAAAAGAAGCTTTGTCTGCAAGTGACATGCTGAAGGCATCTGTTTAACAGATT
The DNA here is from genome assembly GCA_019455555.1 of Galemys pyrenaicus. Classification (NCBI taxonomy): domain Eukaryota; kingdom Metazoa; phylum Chordata; class Mammalia; order Eulipotyphla; family Talpidae; genus Galemys; species Galemys pyrenaicus. The sequence goes on from JAGFMF010011861.1 coordinate 21,031,818, forward strand.
CATTTCTTTAAGGGTCTGCGAAGACTACTTTCATCAGGGTGGACTGTGGGGTGCACCAACCTCTTCACTTTCCAAAATTCACACCCCATGTGTCACTGTCAATATTTCTACCACGTTCTCTGATCTATCCTTTCCCTGCCCTCTTAAGTCCCACATCTGCTCTCAGGTCAGCTTAGCCCATATCACAAACTGTTGTGCAGAACACATACCTGGTACTCAAGTATTTCATGAAGGCATTTTTCTTTTATTGGGGGAAATCCATTTCCCAAAGATCATAAAGCAAAAGCCAATACATTTTAATCAATAAATGTGTTGTCATATTTCCCCTAGGCATAATGATTAAGATTTATTTTTCATCCTAAAGGAGATCAAGAGCAAGCACATCGATTTAACAAACATTAAGAAGGCATTGCCACAAATACTAGAAAAAATAAAAGGACTGGTCTCTCTGTTGCCATTCTTGACTACTCCAACCCATCATTCATGATACAATTAGAATTATCTTTTAAAAACATCTGAACATATCATAGACCCCTGCTTCAAATCCCTGAATAATTCACCATTCCTCTCATAACAATTCTAATTGTGTTGGCATGGTGTTTAACACCCCTTATTATCTGGCTTCTGACCCCTCTAAGGTCAGTTTTATTTTATTTATCAGTACTATTCACCTCTCTACAAACCTGTACACCAACCACACTAAAAATGTCTTTAGTCCATGTAAGGTTGGCTTATATGATGACACGCCCCTTCTCATGCTCACCTCCAGGTCTTCACACAGGTTCACTTGTGCTTACATTTGCCCCTTGTCCTTCCTTCTTTAGGTTATCCCTGTTTTGTATGTTTCATCTTAGCTGCCATTGCCTTGGGAAGGGTGCCTAGTCCTCCAAGGTTGGGCTAAAACCCATAGTTCTAATCAATGCAATTGCAATGGCTGACTTTCTTCACCTTTTTTCTCCCCTTCGATGGTAAGTAAGCATCTTCAGGTGAAGAAGTGAATTTACAAGTCATATAGTCTCTATATCTAGTATAGTGACTTAAAATTTAATGTCAAAGTGTAATAATTTGTTCAATGGTGAGTTTGTTACTGTAAATTAGGAGCTTTATTAATGTCTTGCTAGTGATGATGGTAATATAACTTTATTCTCAAGGAGATTACAGTTATAATACATATAACTCACTCATTAAAAAACTCACTAATAAAAAGAAACTAAATACACAAGTATTGGATTCAATTGTTATATTCATAAAAAATTTGCTACAGTATTTATAAGGAAAAGGGGAACTCATGAGTGGGTGAAATCAGAGGGGTATGAAAGACTGGACCATTTGAATAAAAATAAATAAAGAAGGGCAAAACTGAAGGATCAACAAAAGGAAAGGTGCAGCTCCAAAAACATGCACGTAAGACATGTTCAACAGCACTAATTTGGCTAGTTAAGTCAGGAAAGAAAGGAAGGTAGATATTTATGGAGTAACTCATTAATTCAAATAATATACATTGAGCATATATTACAGGCCAGACACTGTCCTGAGTACTTGGCATGTGTCAATGAACTAAAGACAGGAATGCTGCCTTTTTTATTTATACAGGGAAGAATAAATATAGCATATGCAGGTCTACACTCCCTTAACTGCAAAGTAACATCTACAAAGTCCTAAACATTGAGAGTTGCCCCTTAATTTATTTGTCATGCAACTTGATCTGAACTGAACAGCAATATGTAGTCTTTTTTTTCTAGCTAATATTCATATTTCTATTTATTGCTTCAGAAATATTAAAGTGTTTGACTGCAGGATTTTGCTATAGATAAGATGTGATTGATGGTATATATATTCTCTGTAAAATCTGAAAAAGTTAAAGTCTGAAATGCATGTGGTTCCAAGAGTTTGGGATAAAAATTGTGGACCTAAAGTTTTGTTAGGAATGGTGCCTTGGGAAAAAGGAAATGTTGAGTAGAGTAAGGGAATTCCAGGGGACGAAGAGGCAGATGGGGAGCGCTGCTGCAGTATTAAGTGGTCAGGGCGAGCTCCTGGAAAGTTGAGATAAGCATCTTTACTTACAGAGGCAAGGAGATAGCCAAGTACAGATACCCATAAGCAAGAGTGCTGCAGGCAGCAGAAGTCAGAGAGGGCAAAGGCCCAGGAAGCAGAAGACCTGGGACATCTAAGGAATGTAAGGGAGGCTGAGAAGTCAAAGTGAAAAAGAATAGAAAAAGTCAGAAGAGCAATAGGTGGCCACATCATCTAGAACCCGGAAGCCACTTCAAGATTATGAGTAGAGAGAGGAGTAATATGATATATCGTATTTTCATTCCAAGCCCCTATGATGAAAATTAACTCTAGGAAACTAGGGTAGAAACATGAGGATCTACTAGGAGTAGTGCAGTAATCTTCAGGGACGGTGGTGAGGCAGATCAGGGTGGTGGTAATAGTGATGGTGCAAAGTAGTCTGACACTGAACGGACTCCGAAGGGAGAATTGTTAATATTTCTTAAATTGGATGTGGGTGAGTGAAAGGAACCACAGATGTCTCTAAGATATGGGACTGAGCATTGAAATATGGAGATGTCCCCACCTAACATGAAGGAAATTAATTGCAGCAGGTTTCAAGGGGAATGTTTTGGTTATGTTGTGCTCGGGACCTCCACTGGACTTTCAAGAGGTTATATGAAGTAGGAAGTTGAACATGTAAGTCTAGAAGTTCAAAGTATAAATTCTATAGAGACATAAATTTGGGAATCATTAGCATAGCATTGATATTTAAAGCCATGTGACTGGATAAGAAATACAAGGAAGTATCTGGAGACAGAGATAAAAGAGATTCATGGATTGAACCCTGAGAAAGGCAAAGGATAAATACAGAAGAAGTAGTACTGATAGGGAAGGTATACATGTGTATCCCTAGAATTTACTTCTACTACTGGCTCTCCGAAATAGTAATAAAGGCAAAGTAGTATGAATTAGCCCAGTAATCCCTAGATATATGGTTAGGAGATATAAATAAGACACCTTACAGAATGGAGAAACATTTCCTAGTTTTTAAAGTATTAACTGGGAATAGAGACAGGAATTTACTAAAGCAATGTAGTTTTTCAATGTTTAATATGTTCCTAGCAGGATTCAAATCAACATTAAAAGTGTATCACTCAGACCTAAGTTTTATTCCTGTAGAGCAGGAAAAAAACGAAATAAATGTTTTCTGTTACTATAATAATAAGCATCAATTATGGTAACAATAGTGTTTGCTTCTATGGTTAAAGCTAACAGGCAGCCTTAAAAGATGCCAAGCAATGTTCTAAGTTTATGCCGGTTAACTCATTACCTCTCACTGCGATTCTATGAAACAGATAACATTTGTAATAAAGTAGTTAAGAATATTATTTAAGGTCACACAGTTGTGAGTGATATAACTTGGATCTGAACCCCAGCATTTTGACTACAGAACCCACTCACCTATGCTTACTTTCTTCCTAGGATAAGCACACATCCGATTTCTGTAATAAGTTCTGAAAGTAAAGCTAATTCTCTAGGCTAATAGACACTCTCTAGGCTAATAAACCAAACAACTAGCAGAATTCAGGCATGGCCTCAGAGAACACAGACTCTAGTTTATGCTCTTCTGTTCTCTAGTCACATGCCCTGATTCAACAGCACTGAACCTATTCCCTATGCAAACTAGGGTAACAATAGTTCCTACTACAATCTAGCTGTGAGAGTTTAGGGAAGAATACAGTCAACACTTGAACATGAGTTTAAACCACATGGGTTTACTTATACAAGGTTTTGTTTTGTTTTTTCTATCTGCAGTTTCTGTCAACCATGGAAGCCAGAAGTGGACCTGCAGATAAGGACCAACTCTAAGTTATACTCAAATTCTCAGCTGGGAGGGTTGACGTCCTAACCCCGTCACTGTTTAAGGGTTTAAACATTGTGTATTTGGAAACAGTGTTCTGTACACTAAAAAACACATACCTAAGTTATTTTCTAGCACCTGACATGTTTTCTAGCACTTGACATATGGCAAGGAACTCCTTGGACAGAGAATGTCTTCCACTAGAATGAAACTGGTTGAATCCTACAAAGTGCCATGCTCAGTCTTAGAACAGGGAAGCCCTGCATTGTTACAGTTCTCTCAGAGACCAGATTTGGGACCCAACTTCTTCTCATTTCCTTTTATTTATTCATAGTTTACCCATAGAACCCATTGTGATCCTAGGCTGAAATCAAGCGTTAATTATCTCCAGCAGACAACAATGAGAAAATGCCCCCAAGACAAAACTCTGAGCTGGAACCTATGGAAGATGCCAGTGTTGAACTGTTTGTCTTGATTATGTCTCCTAAAGACTTCCAGGGCAGCAGAAGCACAATTATTTTTTTTTAAATGGAACTATGACAATGTTCCTTAACTTACAAATAATGTACATAAGACTGATTTTGTGCATCAACAATTTCCTCTTCCTTAAAAATCCATCTGAAAGTATTTCTCGATTTATACCAACTACAAGGTCATTGAGAAAGCTGTACGTCTGCTTCAAGGTGTGAGCTGGGAGCAATAATTCCATCCCATTGAGGACTGAGCTATTTAATGAGCAGTGCTCAGAGCACTGCTGGGTTAAAAGTTAAGAAACTGCCTTAGACTGACAATTAATGACTAAACTCTCATTCGCTACTTTGATGAAAGTTAATTCTTTTTTGCAAGATTAGCTAGGGGTGAAATCTCTGAAGATAAATGTGCAGAACAACCAAGAATTGCTTAGCTGTCATATTTTCCTGTTCTGCAACCTATATAAATATAGAATGCATGCGTCCCATCTTACACTATGCCTCTGAATTCTGCATCATTTTTGTATGGAATCCCATTAGAGCCTGAATGCTTCTAAAGTCACTATGAGTTTTTAGTATTTTCCAAGGCTGTTCACTATATGGGATGAAATAATCCCCTTTGCCATAAAAATCTATATCTCATCGATACTACAACAGTCTAAATGAATTTATGCATTACTGAGAGAACACTAAAGAGAGATAGGAGAAAAACATGGCAAAGAAATAAATCCTTTTCTCTCTAAAATTTCTTGGAAAATAGTGGAAAAAAAAGAAGTAGTCTTTTTTTTGCTGATGATGCTTTGAAATGAGCTAATATGTTGATTGGCTCTTCTTTCAGAAAAGATCCTAAACATTGTGTTTGGAGAGAAAAAATGATCCAATTATGCCAACCAAAGCTTAGAGACACCATCTGGATCAGTTGGTGGTAAGACATTAAGGAATCCTACAAAAAAGCTGAGTTTGACAAAATACAATCCTATGAAGAGGAAAATAAGGAGCTGCCTAAGTCTTATAAGCTCTTTTTTCAAATTTATCAAAATTGAAGGAATCAAATCATAAATAATCTTTAAAATGTTTCTCAGGGCTCCAACTGCCAACCTAACCACCAGCAGCCAAACTCAGTCCTTCCTAAAATACAAATTCAGAATGTGCTTTTAATTATCCAATAAGAAGAATGCTCTAAGGCATTTACTCTAAGGCATATCAGCAAGAGCAAAGGCAGCATTTTAATGAAATAACTGGATTTTTTAATAGCCACTAAATCCTTTTGTTCAGACACATTTTCAGATGTGCCAGGTTCAGATCTTGAAAAGACTGAAAATATTCTCTAACCCCCAGCCCCACCTTCACTCCACTTCATACTTTAAAACTTACCAATAAATATATGGCAGTCCATTTCTCTGTCAAAAGACAATTTAGAGTATTCTTAAATTCTCTATTTTTTTTTAAAAAAAAAAGCTTTATTGAGATATGGTTGGCATATGATCAACTGCACACAGAGTATACAATGTGATGTTTTCAAATAGGCATACACAAATAAATTCTATCCTCCCAAGTTACAACGTGCCTCTTAAATTTCTGCCTTTCCGCTTTCTCTGCCCCTTCCCTCTACCCAGGCAACCTCTGATATGTTTTCTAACACTACAGATCAGTTTGAAATTTCTAGAATTTTAAACAGATAGAATCATACAGTATGTAATTTTTGTCTGACTTCTTTCACATGGCCTAATTATTTTGTTGCATAATTTATTCATTTTTATTCCTGAATAGTATTTTAATCTATAGATACACAAAAATCTGTTTACCTATTCACATATTTCTAGGCTTTTGGGTTATTCCCAATATTGCCAATTTAAAGAAAACTGCTTTCATTTCTCTTGGTTAAGTATCTACAAATAGAATGGCTGTCATAAGATGGCATATGATTAATTTTCAAGAGACTGCTTGAATCACTGAAGTGATTGTGCCATTTCACTATCTCACCAGGAGTGTATGAGAGCTATGGTTTTTCAACACCCTCACCAGCACTTGGTATGACCTGTCTTTTAAACTGTAACCATTCGAATTGTATGTATTATTTTCTCATTAGAGGAAGTATGACTATCCTAATCTATGCTAATGGTGCTTAGTCATTGACTTGGGAACTAATCTCTGTGCAAGGATTTTGAGGTGACTCCAGTTCCCATGGGTACATGGTGCCTTCAGGGCATTTTGTTTCTTACTCTGACTTCCTGAAAGCTTTTCTCTTCTCATACACCCCACTGACCTCTGCCTTCCAGTTGCTACTCCCTTCATCCCATCAATTTTTCTCTAACCCTAATGGGAAAATTCTATACCTATTGTCCTGTATTTTAATCAGCTGGGGCACATTTCCACATCAGCACAAGCAGATCCACCCCATCTTTTTAAAGAGTCAAATGTTTCACTCCCTGGACGTTCTTTAATGGATTGAACCATTCTCTATTGATGGACACTTCAGTAGTTTTTGTATCTCTGTTACTAGACAAGCCTTGTTGGAGCATGTTCACATACATGCAAATTCCTGTTAGGAAAACACCACATTTGTCATTGGTCTTTCTGCTGCATTTCCTATAAAGCACTTCCTGCTCAGTCACATCCTTGCTTTCCCAGACCCTCAGCCCATTTGTGTTCCCCACAAATAGAGACAGAAGTTAAATCCTCAGAATTGATGACTCATATGCCTCTTTTTGAGAAAACCAGTTGGCAAGTGCTCTCTGACACGTCCTGAACATGTGCTCTCCCTCCATGAAAGACTCCGTGGCTTGGTGGGGAAGATTTGAGTCAGGTCTAGACTTAAATTCAGCCCAAATTGGCCCCTTCAGAATTTTACTGTAGTACTCTGAGCTTTGTCGTCCCCATTGTCAGTAAGATTATCAGGGTGATATTTAAATAAAGAACATCTGACATTGCCCAGGTATGAAACAATGACAGTGATGTTAACCTCAGTACTGGACGTGGTCACTGATACAGGCATTTGCTTGTCAATTATAGGGTCCTGGAAAGTTAGTGGGAAACCTCTGAAAAGTTCCTAGGAGACTAGGTGCAAGAAAGCTCAGTAGCTCAGGGCAGCAGTTATTTCCAAAAGGTGCCAAATAATATTTTAAACACTACTACAGGTGGACTCCTATGCACTGGACATCAGTGCAAGCAGTGTGCCTGAAACTGGGTAGGACATAGTAAGCATTTATTTCTTCCCTATGAATTATAAAACTAATTTCTTTACATGAAACAGAATTTTGTTTTTTTCATACTTTTAGTATAATAGAGTCTTCATGGAAACTATTCTAATACCTCTCTGGGACGTGTCATTATCAAGCGTCAATTTTTATAGAAAACCAAATCTAATTACCCACACTAAAGAAATCATGTTTGAGTCACTATCTTTCTCTATTTCTCTTATTAGTACTACTAACAAACAACTACAATACAGCCTTAAGTCCAGTGTGAGCACACTATGTCGAACTATGTCCATTTGTGAGTGAGGAATAGCAGCTGCAAAAAGCAAAGTGTCCAATCACAAGGTGCGAAGAAGGTCCCTAGATATGGCTCACTTGAAATGAAGACCTATTTATCTTTGCAGCTCCCTGCAGCAACAAACCTGGCAGAAGAGCGCACTCCAAAAAAGGCTTGTTGAGCTGAGCAAGCCTGTGATTGAATCCTGGTTGGACAAAGATACTAATAGGAATGTGATGTTTGTTATATTTTTCCTTCATGTGGGACATAGGGTAAGACAAAGAGCAGTAATGAGAAGCTCAGGGATAAACTAACAAAACAAACTAGGAAATCTCAAACTACACATGTGCTATATGCACCACAGCCTATGAAGGCAGATGCCCAGTTGAAAAGCTAATGATACCAACAAATCCATGTTTATATGCCTTCTCCTTCATGGTCTAAGTCTTCCTAAAGGGAAATCAATGCACACACCCACAGCCCTACAATTGTCCCTAAAACAGTCAGGACAGAGTTGCTTCATTCATCATTTATGGCCAAGGTACAGCATCAATAGTAAAGTATTAACATGGAAACAAAACAGGTTTTATTGATCTAACTAAGCTCTAGCAACACTTCGATTACAATCGCTTCACCCTTGCAAGACGTCTTGCTGTCATTCCCACTGACTCATGATCTGTTTTTAACAGCTCTTGCTGCTTTAATTAGACACATTTCTGACTTCAGGGCTTCCCATTGTCTCAGCTAATATGTTTGTAATATTTTTAATTCTCAGTTAGGTTTGTTTTCTTGGCCTTGTTCCACTAAGAGTAATCTTTCCTTGTGGTGTGTTTGCTGCTGTAGCAAAGTCTAAGATGAGACCCAGGTCACCACCAGAGATGAGCCAGCCCCTGGATGTGGCCTTTAGCCAAAAGAGTCCAGGTGTCTTGAATTAGAACTGGAATGAACTATGTTCCTGGCATGGGATTCCCAGAGCAGAATGAACTTCAGGCTAATGAAGTGAGAAATGACTGTGTCCAGCAAGGTTAACTGAGCAATTTCTGCCTCTGAGGTTGTTGTGTTCAGCTAGAAAGCTGCTCTGTGTTGAAGATCTGAATAACCCAGTTTTTACTAGTCGCTGTGCAAGTGCCTCCCTCTCTGAATCCCTTTCCTAGTTCTTTACTTACATGACCCAAAGGATGAATCTGTAATAGAAATGTGACTACTGGAGACATTCCAAAGCCCAGGAAAGGGATGTTTTCCCAACACCTAAAATGCGAATATAAATGGTCTTCAAAGATAAGAACACATTAAGCAGGAGCGTATGTGTTGTTTCAAGGGTATTATGACATAATTTCACAACCAGTGGGACTGAGAATTCATAGGTTAAGCAATTTTCCCAAAGACCATACAGTTAGTTGTCAAACTAAGAATAAAATTGGTTCCTAAATACAAGATGATATACTCTTTTTTCCCTTCCACTACTCTTCAGAAATCTTTTCAATCACTTTATTCTTTAGGTCTGAAAATAATGGATAATGAAACTTACAAATTTAAAACCATTCTCATTTCTTTCTGGTAATTTTTTTTGTATAAACTTTTTGTTAAAAATCTCTTATTATATGTAGAATATAAAGTTATATAAAATATTGATATGCCAATGGTAACTATAACCACACCAGACAGACTGTGGGCAGTGAAGAGCCTTTCATCATAAATCATATACTGTAAAAATTACCAAAAGCACCTATGTGTCAGACTCTTTTAACTTACTCAGTCTTCATAGAATCCAGTGGAAAAGGTATGACTATTAACCACATTTTATATTGTACCACTAGTAAGTGGTAGAGGTGGACTTTAAAACCAGAGAGATCAATGCCCAAGTTTATGTATTAACTGTTCTGCTTTATGCAGATTTTCTTTTCTTTTTTTAAAAAAGATTTATTTATTTATTTATGCATACAAGAGCTGGGGTACAGGCCAGAGTCATGGGAGGTGAGAGGATTCAACAGAGACAGTGTGGGGAGCAGAACAGGCAGTCTGACTAAATCAACACACTGCTGAGGGGAGCAGCGGGCACAGCAGGAGAGATCTGCTTGCGCCATATGGGTCCCCTCCCTGGCCAGCAGCAGGGATCGAACTCATGCTGCAGTGGCTGCAGTTTGCTTCATAGTGCGTTGCTTAACCCATTGAGCCACAGGGGAGGCCCTGCTTTATGCAGATTTTCAATATTTACTAAATAAAAACAGAAAACATTTTCATGTACCCAGAGAAACAAATACTTTTTTTGTTTCCACTAAACCAAAAAATGCTATGTATGAGAATCTTTATGAATCTCTGCCTACTTAAATTCTATCACATCAATATTTTAAGAAAAATATTTCAATTAATATTTTATCATGAACCATGGTTAGAGTCAACTTTAGCTGAAATCTATCAATGTACTTTAGGTAAATGAATTCCTTGAGTTAACAGAGATGTCAGCAATTCCACATTAGCATTTCACAAATATTTTCAAAGGCTATTCTTATCCTTTGTTAAATTGATTTGCAGTCATGCTTTTGAATAACATATAGACATTAGTGTTAGTTTGAATGAAACTTTAGCCAAAAGCTAAATAGTTGCTTCTACATTTAAAACAGTATTGTTTCTATATCCCATCACTGTTTTCATTAACTAATCCATCAGAAATAACCAATTATGGATTACAAATTCTGGGAACTCACCCAAACTTTTTTAAATAGGCCACTGCATTGAGATTAAATGATTCAGTAAATCATTCAGAGGATTACTCAACAGGACTTCAATCACTCTATTAATTAAAATAAAATCTACAATGTCCTAGAAGAACAGAACCGTGACTGTATTCTCATTTTTCCATACTATGACTCTGGAAATATTTAAGGATAAGTCCTTTACATCTGGTCAAAAACCAAATGATACTAGTTTTTTAATTATTCCTGCAAATGGCAAGCATTTTATTTCATTATTATTGAACAGTTATCAGTGATAATGACTGATGCTCATAAAGGAAAAATATCCTGACTTGTAATTTTATTATTTTTCAAAAAATTGATTTTTCTTTTAGCAATTTGAAAGCATTTTTTCAAGATGCAAATGTAGATTTTCTATTATTAACTGGACCCTTAACAAGTCAGTAATGATGACTTTCCTCTGGTAGCACTGTTTCTAACCCTACTTGAATATAATGATTCTAGGGACTTAAGCAATAAAAGAAAGCCAAATGTACAATTCAAAAAGTAAAACTGCTGTCCTATTGTCAATAACCTGCATTTATGTGACACATCCATAGATAATTCATCTAATCCTTATCTATATAGAGTATATTTTTCATAATATAAAATATGGATTTTTTAATTATTTTCTTCCAGTGATGTTTTTATTAAACAAATGGATGAGTACACATAGATATATTAAAACTCATTATCAGCTCCTATTGAGAAACATGGTGATTAGAAAAACTATTTCAAATATAATTATACTCCTTGTCTCTAAAATAATAGGCATGATCACTTGAAACAGGGAAATAATGAACCTTCTTGAAGGTCAGACCTGAGTTCTAGTCTAGAGTCCTCAGTGGCCTGGCTATTTGAGTTCTAACAGAGCCCAAAACCCTCTGAACTAGATGCCATCCACTTGTTTTCTCAGATGCACTGACCTCTCCTTCACCCTGTTCTCTGGCACAGGAGGCTGACCTGCAATCACTATGTCATCAGATGAGCTGTCTTTAACGCTATGACTTCCCTTCAGGTTTAGCTATTGAGAGCCTAGCAGGAGACAGAAGAGAGAGAATTGAAGTCAGATATTGAGAGTGGAGGGAGAGAAGTAAAGTCCAGTATTTAGTTCCCAGCTCCCCTCCTACAAAGTCACCTCTAATTTGCTCCTAGTAGCCAGGCATCCTGGTCTACAAGTCTTCTAGAATCCAGTGAGGATGCCCAATTCCTGCCCACATCCTTTAAACCTGGATCTGGGAGTGATGCCATATGATTAACCTTAGAAGTGTGTAATATTCCCTCTGTTTCCTCATCCAAGGACACCTTGATAAAAATTTCCTTTTCTAAGCCATCCTTGAGGGCCCATCTGCTTCTGGTTAAAACCCTGACTGATAAATTTCCTGAATCCACACTAATGGGAATAATCACACCCAACTGACAGCTTTAAAGAGTGAAGAGATAAACATGTGCAGGGCCATGTACTTCCTCACTATATGTTTGTTCTTTTAGTTCTTTGGTTCAATTAGAATTTTTCAGTATGTGTGAGAATGAATGTGTTATAAGCTGTGGAATAGATCAAATTCCAAGGTTTAAAAATTGGTGTGATATCACTGTGCTATAAAGGCTTGAAAAATAAAGTGTTAGAAACTCAAGAGGATTTCTACTTTACCACCAGTCAGTCTATTCACTTTCTCATCACAAATACTGTTATATCGAGAGATTCTTATTCATAGACACAGTTTCTGAACAGGAACATGAAAGAAAAGGAAATTATTCTATGAGATATATTGTATTGAGATATAGATAGCATCTTTCTACAGAACATAAATTAAACATAAAATTTTCACTATTTCCTATAATCAGGAAATATTATAATATATGCCTTTAAACATAATTTCTGGCTTTGAAAACCAACCATACTAGACTTTTACATTTCAAATCAAGTAAAGTATATGTGTATTTATGTACAATCTTATAACAAAAGAAATATGTAGAATTTCTGTATATTAGTTATTCAACTGGTTTGTCAATTTTGCAAATATAGTTAGTTACTCATTTTTTATTGAGTCCACATATACATAAAATTGTATATATCTTGATTCATTTATCATGCTTTTCTAAGTTTTTAAATCATATGAATCTTAGGATGGCAATTATTCAACAAACATGGTTTAGTTATATTAATTCAAGAAAACTATTTACTATTTAATTTCAAAAATAAAGCTCGTTATAATTATCACTTCACAGACTTATGTTTAAGTAGATATTTGAAAAACTCTAAGTTAGTACAGTCTCTGAAATGAAATTGAAAATACTGAAAGGAAGAAAAATAAAATACTCATTTCTCTCTAGATTAGTGAAAAAGAACATACTCTACTGATACTATAGTAGTCAGATATTTACCAAGTCTTTGTGTGTGTTTATACTAAGAATGATTCTAGGTATTTCCATTATCACATTCAATGTTCACAAGTCTATTAGAATATAGATAACTGAGGATTTGCATTTGGCAGGATTTAGTAGAAAACCTAAATAATGTTGACAACTAAATAATGTTTTTCAGGTATGTTTTTGTTTTGTATGGTGTGATTTTAGGTATAACAGGAATCCAGAAGTAAACGATCCCAGGCTGTGGAGAAGCACAATGACTCCATCGCCATTCAGTCTCACATGGAGTTCACCACACCATGTTATAAGAAAGCATGGTGCTCCAACCATTGCATCTACCTTCCAGGCAAAAACAAGAGTAAGAGAAAGGAAAAAGGCAAAAAGGTACCCGTTAGCTAAGTGTACCACCTATGAAACCCCTTATTCAACAACATCCCCTTACACCTGCTGAGTTTAGATATTACTATCTTGCAAAACATTCTGTGAAATATGCTTATATAGCAATGTTACTCATGTTCATCCTCAATATTCCCCATATATTAGCCAACAGGAAACTCTTCTTTTGACATATCCCTATTTGTATTTGAACAATTTGTTTCTCCTGTACTTTCCTTGTCTAAACCTTGAAACTGGTGATTTCAACAAAGATGCCACATCCATTTAGAAACCAGAATGTGAGCACTAGGTGTGCTTAATGATCAAGGGATGTCCTTGCAACTACACTCCATTAATAGAGTTGTGGATTGCTTTCAATCACAGATCCTTCTAAATCCAATCCAACACTCCAGGACTCTTCCTCTTTTTTAAAAATGTAAAATCCAGATTTAATCCATTTTTTTTCCCACTGAAGCACCACAGACTGGACAGCTTAAACAACAGAAATGTACTATGTCAGAGTTCTAGAATATAGAAAACAAGATCAAAATATCATATGGTTGATTTCGAATCCTCTCTCCTTGGTCTGTAAGTGGCCATCATCCTCCTGTTTCTTTATATTTCCTTATGTCTGTTAGTGTCCACATTTTCTCTTATTTTAAGGATACCAGTCATAGATTCAGGCATACCCTGCTGAACTTTAGCATAATTACCTCACTAAAGGTCTTATCTCCAAATACAATTACATCCTGAGATATCAGTGGTGAAGACTTCAACATATCTACCCATTCTGATGTATTCAGTTCATGATAATACCACGGATACAATAAGACTCCTCATGATAAAAAAATTACTTTTGGTGGCGGGTTTCTTCTCAGATGTTCCTCTCAGAAACTTTGCAAATAAATTAGCAGACATGGTTCAGTTCCAGGTTTCTATTCTCATTATAAGGAACAAAGGATAGCTTTATTCTAAGGACAGAAAGCTCAGACTATTTTTCTCTTTGTGTGTGTGATCTCCCTATATTATTTTTTTCTCTCCTTTATCCATAGTCAGTGTTTGAAGTTACCAAGTACCATCTTTCTGTTTGACTCAAATGGTTATGTTAAGACACTTCATCCCTTATTCCCTTCCAAACCACAGATACCACACACAACAAACTCCTCAGCCACATTTTTAGGGCACTATTCTTCCAAGCTTTATCTAAAGAAAAGTATCTTAGCTTTTGTGTACACAAAGCATGTCCTTTTATACACACACAAAGGAAAACAGATAAATGACCCAAATGTTTAGTTCTTTAATTAATAGTCCCACTGGTTGTACTGTGGCCTACTTCCTGTCCTCAGCCTTGCTGATTTCAATCTTTTGTCCCTCTGAAGTCTGACCGAGAAAGACAGTTATCTCTTTTGTAGTAAGTGGTATATACCATTTCCCTAGTCTCTGTTTTTCTAAAACTCTCAAAATCTATCCTTTTACCCCATATGTTTTCCCTTTCTTTCAGTTTGAGTTGGGAAGGTAGGAGAGAGAAATCCGTGTGCTGATTTTTTAATTGGTTATTTTGTTGTTGAATTCTGTGAATTATTTTATTTATTTTGGAGACTAACCCCTTATCCTATAGAGTTTTCAACATTGTCCTATTCAGCTTGATGTCTTTTCATTTTGACAATGACTTCTTTCACTGTGCAGAAATTTTTGATGTAGACACATTTGTTTATATCCACTTTCATTTGCTTTTTGTTGTTTTTTTCTGTTAAGGACAAATCTGCAGAGATATAACTAAAGCTGATATCAAAGAATTTACTACCCATGTTTTCTTTTATATATTCAAATCTTTAATCCATTTTGAATTATTTTAGCTTATGATGCAAGGGAGTGGTCTAATTTCATTCTTTTGCATCCAACTGATCAGGTCTCACAGCACATTTATTGAAAAGTTTTCCTTTTCCATTATATACTCTAGGTTCATTTGTCAGAATTTAGTTGTTCATGTATATGTAATTTTATTTCTACACTCTCAATTTTTATCCATTGATTTGTGTGTTCATTTTAGTCCAATGGCCTGTAAGTAGCCATCTTCATCTTTATAATATAGTTTGTGCCAGGAAGCATGATACCTCCATCTTTGTTCTTTTTCTCAGGATTGTTTTGGTTTTTCAAGGTCTTTTGTGGTTCCATACAAGTTTCAGAAGGTCTGTTCTGTTCTATGAAGAACATTATATTTTAACCAATTTGCTTCCTTAAAATGGCAATAATCTGCAGTGATCTCATTATTTTATTACATAAAGTTGAAAAAGATCTGAAGTTGTCATTATTGAGGCAGTTTTGTTTTTGTTGTTATTTGTGTGTGTGTGTTATTGCTTAAAGATTAAAATAAATGGCAAAAATAGTGAAAAATTAAACAAATGTTATCACTGGAGAAAAAGAGATGGGAAACAAAAATTTGTGTGCAAAGAAATTTCATTCCACCTACATGCAGCTATGTCAACCAATTCATAGACTTAGATGAACAAAAAATATTTTACTGTTTTAACCAGACCTGAAGTTGAAAGTCTGGCACAGGCAGAATCGATGTTAAATATTGAAATGCTTTGTATGAATTTATATGCATACTCCTACACTGCCTCCACCACCCTAGACACTAATACACAAACCTGAATGACTCTAAATGTTCCAGTAATTTAGGAGATTATGCCAGGCACAGCAAGCAGGCTCCAGAATTTTTCAGCCAACGCTTTTTTCAGCCAGTGATTTCTCTAATTGTTTTACCAGTGCTACATGATTTCTAAATATTTAATATTATCCTTATCTTTATTTAAAAGTAATTTTTGTTTTTAGTTCCCATTCCATGAAAGTACCAAAACTAAACTTGTGACTCTTGGATGTATGGCATAAACCAGCTTTGTATATAACATGCAATAGCCGTTTTAAAGTTCCCCTTCAAAAACTATGAGCTCTACATATGCATTTAGTGCTGTTTCTTGTTTAATGCACAGGCCAAAAATCACTATGATCAACTCCTTTCCTGAAGAAAGAAAGGAAAATGATGAATAGAAGGTGAAGAGACCATGGGTTTTTCTGAAATTGGCATCCCAACATCAATATCTTCCCTGAGGGCTCTTAAATCCAGCATTCTTAGTTTCAGTACCCAGCTCTAATGAAGGCAAAGAGATAAAGAATGAGGGGTCTCCCTAGTGACACAAGGGTTAAGTGTCAGCACTATGAAGCTACTGGCAGCCACTGCAGCAGGAGTTCAATACCAGGTCAACAAGCTAACCCACATGGCACAACAGACCTCTTTGGTCTTGCCCACTGCTCTCCTCAGCAGTGTATTTCTGTCTGTCTGTCTGTGCTGCTCCCCACTCTACCTTTGGTGAATCCTCTCACACAAACTCCTCCCACCCCCACACCTCTGGCATACACCCCAGCTCTTGTATGCATAAATAAATAAATCTTAAAGAAAAAAAAACAAAGATAACAAATGAGATTACATTCAAGCAGTGGCCACATAGGACAGAAGAAATATTTTGTCCATAATTCAGTCTGGGCTGGATTTTAAATACTTCGTAACCAGTAAGGATCCTCCTGTTACAGTTCAAAAAACTAACAAGAAAAATGTTGACCAGGTCATTACTCAGGCACACTGAGAGCTCATATTCACCGCAGGGATCTGGCCAGCAAAGGAGTGTATATAAATATCATTATTACATGTGTGTGCCATGTCTTCCAATTATATTAAAAACAGCTGCTATCAAGGAACAAACATTTGGTCTGTTCTAGGGCTGTGATTTTCAACTCCAGAATGCACTAATAAATATGGTATTTAAATAGTGCTTTCAAAGCCTTAGATAAAATGTTTAAATGAAGAGAGGGTTTATTTTTCCACATTTTTCTTCTCATTCTGACATCACCTTTGCCCCTGGTTATGTTCCCTCAGGACAGGACTTTAAAATATGAATTACGTAGAGGCTTCCTGCCCACCTCACCCTGCTTCTCCATCCCCACCCCAGAGTCCCTAGGTCTACTAAGATTGACATTCACTCTAAATAATATGCTGGTGAATCACTTGAGCACAGGGAAGCTCCGATGTGTGCATTTGCTGATTTTCATAGTGTAAATATTCCATGGCTTTTTCAAAGATAGTTGTGTATACAAATGACCTAAAGACTTCATAAAGAACTCCCATAATCTACTGTGGGCAAACCCATCACAGCACTGGCAAGGGAAACCCCCATGAATCCAATTCTCTGTCCCATGAAAGAGTCCAAACCATAAAGGAGCAGTCTTAGATAAAAACAATAAAAGGAACATAATCACTTCTTATGTGCCAAGCTTTGAAGTCCTTGGGTATAACATTATCGAGTCCCACAAGAACCCAACAAAGCCATCACCATGACCCACAGGAACAAAGGCTTACGGGAGTTGAGTGAGTGCTATGGTTATCAGAAGTTACTAAATCAGAATTCAAACTCAGGTCTATCTGACTCTAAAACCCATAATGTAACCACTACCCTAGTCCATTTCCTTTAGAAAATCTTTAATCCAGCTATCTCAATTGTCTTTTCAAAGTCCTGCTGTCTCTCTTTAGGGCTTTCCTGCAACTTAGTCTTTACCTCCTTTGAGATCCCAGTCACTTCTCTCTTCTCTGTCAGAGGGAATTTTTGGCTACTGAAGGGCAGGTGCTATGTCCCAGGCATCTTTATAAGTCCCAGTACCCAGTAAGTGCTCTATCAATGTTGGCTGGAAGAATGAATGAGTGAGTGAATGAATGAATTCAGAGTGAATCTACTACTCAGTGGTATTCCTGCTATGTAGACTCAGCAGGGGCTCACTTTACCCAGACATCAGAGCCTCCTAGATGTCAACTTCTAAGAACCAGCCTGGAAATAAATAAATACACTGGAGATGTAAGTTAAAGTTTAATCACAAGTCATTACTTTACACCCCCCTTGGACTTGGGCTTATTTTTCCTTTATGGTAAGGGAAGATGAAAGACTCTAAAGGCAATATTCCCAGTTCATAAATGACCTGGACCTGTTGTCATGTACATTTGTATCTCAAACTCTCATCAAAATATAAAACTTTCAAGTGGGTCATTTCATTGCTACCCTAACTCCTAAATGATTAAGTGTCACCTCTCCAGACCTGAGGCTATAACTATTCACCCTGACTCCAAGCTCTTTGACCTATGAAATAGGCTCATAAAAATTACAACCTGAAAAGCAACATCTGGAACAAGCCATAGACAAGCCTGATAAATCATTTTAGAAATTCATGAAAACTTAAGAGCATTTTCAATTGAATAATAATAATCACACTTCAAAAGAATCTCAGCAGGTACTTTTGAAAATGAGGCACACTGGAGTTTTTAAGTAGCAGTATCTAATGCAGTATTTCCACGTGTTTGCTTCCTTTCACACTGTGTGAATTAGGCAAATTAGCTTGCATTTTTAAGACCTGTAACACACATCAAATCCAAAAGATAGTAAGTTCTATGTTGATTAGCATGTGAAAATCTGACCCATTTCACTTCTTCCACAGATATTTGGGTGACAATCACCCCCTTTTCAGTACCCTCCAAGTACCCTTGTGTTGACCACAATGACCTAAGAGTTTCACTGATTTCCAATTTGTTTTTTGTGGCACATCTGGGAGTAAATTAAATTAGGAGGTATTCTTTCCACTATATGTATATCTTTCAATATGTGGCAGAGGATTGTTTTAGTAAGTTCCTTCTAAATGACTTTTTTTTTTTATGAATTAATCACAGTGTCTTGTTCATCATGACTTACTGACCTGGTAAAACAGCAGAAGGAAGAGCCTCGGGAGTTGTTCTTTTTAGCTTAGACTATTTTATCAGCTAGTAGTGAGTTGACCATGTCACCTTGGATAACAAAGGCGAAAATCACAACCCTGTTGGTGCACATTGTGGTGCCAGAAAATACAGTCAGTCACCCTTTTGCTTTCAGAATCAGCAAACACAAAGTACAGAGAAGCATCATTTATTACCTGGTCAAAGCCTGAAGTGCTTTTATCTTCCATTCATAAGAGTAAACCAAAGGGACAGAGCAAATCCCTCTTGTGAAGACAAATAGAATTTTTTAAAAAGGAGGTTAGAAGGAA
This sequence comes from Galemys pyrenaicus, assembly GCA_019455555.1. Taxonomy (NCBI): domain Eukaryota; kingdom Metazoa; phylum Chordata; class Mammalia; order Eulipotyphla; family Talpidae; genus Galemys; species Galemys pyrenaicus. The sequence goes on from JAGFMF010011861.1 coordinate 21,051,215, forward strand.
AGAGGAAAAGGGAAGTGGGGAGGGATAAAGCAGACAGCATCTTCAAGGGTAGTATCCTTTCTGAGACCCAAAGTTCAGCACTTTCTTCCAGAGGTATTGGTAATTTCGTCCACGTTTCAACCTATAACTCCCTAAGGTCTGACGGTAGAAGATGAATAAGAAACTCTTCCTTATCTTCACCCAGACCTCCTCCTTTGCGTTTCTTTCTTCAATTAAAATTCAAATACCTTCATGTATCTTTTAAGTTCATATGCCTTCAGAGCTCCTTCCCCACAGGAAAGGAGCAAAAAGTTCCTATAGCTATCTACTAATGCCTCAAGGACTTTCTTCAGCATCTAATTCTGACTCTCATTCCAAGACCATCTTCTTCAACTGAATGATTGTGATTTCTCTTTCTATAACCATTTCCTTAGTTTGGTGCTCTAGATGAACTTTCTACTTGGCTTCATTCTGACTTTGTCCCTAGATACTCTTCCCTACCCTCTTCATCCTCCTCCCCAAACTTCAAACTCCAAAGAACAAGAGGCAACCCCACTTCCAACCCTGATACCCAGCCAGACTAGGGAAAAAATGTGACCTAGAATGTTCAGATACCACATATGCCTAGAGAAGTAGGAATTCTCGGTTGCCACACCAGAAAGTAGGAAATGATCCTACGCTTTATTGTCTCCTTCACTGCCTATTCCCTCACCCAACACACACACACACACACACACACACACAAAACCAAGGAATCAATTAATCAAATACTCAGTTATATTGATTCTACTTCTTCGATATTTATATAATTATCCTCTCATTTATAGTCCTCTTGACCATCACTTACCTCATCATTTCTAACTTTAAACTTTGTACTGCTTTTCTATCTTGGTTGCATTGCCTGACGATAGACTCTGAAGTATAAGTTTCTACCATGGAAGTTTGTTAGGGAATGCGCTGAGAACAGCATCTGAAAGGAAGTGAGGGAAGCAGGGTTGGGCAGGAGAAATGAAACTGTTATGTAGATATTAGAGGTAGATATTAGAGGTATGCAGATATTAGATATCTGATAGAGGTATCAGAATAACCCACAGTTCTTTTGAACTCTTCAAGATTGGAGAAAGGAGGCAGACCACCATGTGGAGACTAGTCACTGGAGATAGGCTATGCCTAGACAGGAGCTTAGTCACTGGAGATAGGCTATGCCTAGACAGGAGCTGAGGCCCAGAAGGAGTTATGTGGGTGGCATACCACATTATCTACAGTAGCTTCCTGTTTTGATAAATATGCAGCTGGTTTCCCCATCCTCACTTTCTCCATTGCTGTCAGTAATCATCTTAACCATGTGATTATGCCATCACCAATTAAAAAATCTTTCAATTCTTGGCCATACATTTCAGATACAAGTCCCAATTCTTCAGAACAAATGACAAGTTCAGTAAGATCTGACTAACAACCTTATAGCCACAAGTCACACTATATCTTAGAGACAACTTGGGATCTAGTCATGTCAAGTCACATGATCTCCCTTATGTCCATGCTTGTGCTTCTTCCATCTGTCTAGCTTAACAAGTCTTGACTTTTATCCTGCAAAGTCATGTTTTCAAACATAAAAATATGATCCTTCCTGCTCCTTAATTTATTTTTAAGTAAAAAGATAATTTCAAGAATTGAGGTGGAGAAACATAATTACCTAAATCATGCATTTTTTAAAAGAGAAAGAAGGCTAACTTAAAAAATACATATTAATGACTAGATAAAGCCTATATTTATATGAAAACTATGGTTGTAAATTAAAACCTTCAAGAATTACAACTAGAGTACAATATTAGTTATTTTATATACTACCAACCAGATCCTACCAAATGTTTTATATGCATCATTGTTCATACTCACAGCACTCAAGTCTTACACTGTGTTAGCCATTTTATAAAGGGAGAAGAGCTGAGAGGCCAAGAAGTTAAATAACTTGTTCCTTATTACAGATATAAGTGACAAAACTAGATTTGAACCCAAGTTGGTCAGTACCAAAACTCATGCCCTTGAGAATTCCCTTATGAGTTCACTGGCCTTGGAACATCAACCAAGAAAAAAGCTAATCGTCAATTCTGATTCAGTCTTAACTATATTAGAAGACATTTGTCTGCAACTTTAAAATGTCGTTCTTATTTAAAGATCACAGAGACTTTGGTCTTTGAATGATCACACACCATGAAGTGGTCCTACACAAAACAAGAATAACTCAGCATGAAGAAAAAAGGGCAAGGAAAAAATGAATACAATTTCTGATGATGAAAGTCATATCGCAGAGACTAAAACAAAAAAGTAAGAATTAGAAACAAAAAAGTGAATGTACAAAATAATCCCTCAGAGAGCAAAAGAGCAAAATGAAAAGGGAAATGTAGCTGTACTGTTGGGCAGACCGAAGACCCATCTGAGAAATGTGCTAAGTGTCAGCAGGTTTTGGATTTTTCTCCGATCTCATTCAAATCCCCTGAGTGTAGGGTAAAAGGGAATTGTAACTTTTCACCAGGGATTATTAAACAGATAACTATGGAAATCAGGAAGTAGACCATGAAGAGGCAAACAAAGAATGAAAAAACTGTCACAAAAAAAATTCAAGATAAATTATTTTATTAACCCCCTAAATAACTGCCTGGGCAGGTAAACTGAACAAACAGGAAAGGGTCTATGAAAAAGGAAACCATGGTCCCAGATGGCTATCTTACACAGCTTCTCCTGGACTAATAATGAATAGCACCAACTTTCACTCTCAAAATGGTCTCTTCTGGACAATGAGTTATGTGCTCACCCTAATATGAAGAAAGTAGAATCCACAGCAAATATATGCAATAATAAGAATATTTGTGTTACAGTGGGAAAAGGAAGATCTTATATGTCTTCAGTTCTACCAATGAACCAAAATATTGTACTTGGTGATTTTCATGTTTAATGTTGAATTTCATCTGATTTGGTCTTAAAAATAGCACTTCTTATAAAAATAAAATTATTGTGCTGATTTCACAAATGTGAAAATTAGCATAGAACTTTACTGAAGACATAAACCTAACAATCAGATTTGTAGTTTCAACCCAAAACTGACTGATTCTGATAAGAAAAAAAAAAACACACAAAAGTTTATATGGCTAGATAGGCAGAAAAAGATGAATGTTTGTATAGCTTCTAAATATTAATATATTTTTTAATATTTCCATTTTTTTCTCTAAATTTTTTGTTTTATTGTGCTGGTGGAATGTTATTTTATACAAAGAAAGTGGTAAGTAGAGAATAATTCATTTGGCATATCTTGGAAGCTTTAAAATTGAACACAGTCCAGAAAAACATCATTTTAACTGCTATTATTCAACATCCGTGGCAGCCTTGGTTTAGAAATGTGATAGAGATCAGTTACTTCTACTGTGCAAATTCTTAACTATAGTAAATGAATTTAAGGATGAAGAAAAGGCTCAATTGTATGTACCATGACAAAGAAATTCAAAACTATGTAGAATGTACTTGAAGTAAATAAAAGTCTAAATAAAAGTCCAGAGACAAAATAAAGGAAAAGAAGGATGGTAGTAAAGGAGGAAGGAAAAGAGAAGGGAATGGAAAGAAGGTTGGAATCTAATCTGCAGTGAATCAAATTACCATTTATTCTCTTTTTTAATATCTTTATTATTATACGTCTTTATGTATTACATACCTAGATTAACTACCCCTGGCCTGATTTGGCGTAGTTTTTCTACACCGTAGAGGTGTACAGGAGGACTCTGAGAAACAATTGTAAATAATCATTTAATATTTCAAAGTATTTCTCTCCTTCAATGCATTTTTTTTAAATTCTCCCTCTAGGATATGGTGTATCGTCACTTCATTTGAAGTCTATCAGCTTTGACACTTCAGACCCTACACAGGAAGGCAAAGTACAGTTTTCCTAGATCATAGCATCATTTAATCTCTCCTTCCATTCCCTGGGTATTATAAAGTACTAAATTTAAGCTGTATCATAAAAGAAGGTGCATCCTCATAGTTTCTGTTCTCCCATCTGCATTCATTTCACCCATGAATATTCTAAATTCCAGTGATTTTATTATGAGTTGAAATGAATAAGATCCTAATGACTGTATCATCTCCATTTATATTAAACAAGTATATAATCCAAACTGTATAAATATGCATGCATTCTTAAAAAAAGAATACTAATGTATCACCATAAAGAGAGTATATCAAAAGCGGTGTTCTAAAATAAAGTACCTAAATCTGCAACTACATATCCTACTTTACACATACATGAAATAACCTGAAATCATCAAGTGCTCTCTAAATTTGGGGTCAGAGTTTCTGAAATTTTGAAGCAGAAGAAATTAAAACAGTAGGGGAGTCTTCTGACTATTCTATGTTAATATTTTTAAAGCCTGCGTGTACCAAGCCAAAAAGTGCTTTGCTTTTTAGAATCAGGTATTAGTTCTCAGGAGACTTTCAACAATTGCTTAGATGTGTTTTAAATTTTGAATATTCAGAGTGTTAATCTATGATCGAATATCATTACCAGAAATAAATCAGGTCTATGGTATCTGCACAAACACACAAGGTAAATTAAATCGCCATTTATATTCAGATTGCAAGCAAATATAATTCAGTATTGAGATTTTAATTAAAATAAGCTTTCAAGTGTAAAATGTAACTGTTATATTTTTAAGCAACCAGAATGTAGAAGTCACTGAGTGACAGCAAGCCAACCGAAAGGTTCGATTTTATGTCAAATTCAAATCTGTGTCAAGTCCTTTGAAAAGCATCAATAGGTAGTTCTGATAAATGTACGTGATGAGCCAAAATGATGCCAAAATTCCCTTCTGATTTGATTTTGTTAGACTTTATCTCATATGTGTGTATATGCACAAGCATGTGTGTATAAATAATCAAAAATTACTTTAGAGATTTATTGGTGGTTATCTATCAGACTTCAAAGTGATTCTAATTCCAGCTTGGACGTTTCATTATCTCTAGTGTTCAAAATACTTATTGAGGCTTATTATATTAAAACTGTCTTCAATATTCTAATTCTCCTGCTTATAATTCAAGTTGTCAATACTGTGAGTGCTTTCCTATTGAAAGTGTCAGTCACAAAGTGCTGTCAGATTTCTGTTCTTAAAGTGAGCTATCAGCCACGTTGTTATAAGCTGGTTATGTCAGAGTGAAGAAGAGTGAAGAGTTCAAAATGACAATAGAAAAATGCATTTCCTTTGCCCCTGATAGCTATACTGTAAGTTGATGTGTATAAAGAACATAGTGTTTCATGTGTTTCGAACTAAGTGAAAATTTTGCTCTAAATTTCAAGGTGAGTTTGTGGAGTACATCTAAGCTCTTGCTTTGCCATTGCCAGCTTCTACTTTCGTAAGGTTTCAGGTTACCGAGTTCAGGAGAATTGGCTTCATCAATAAAGCTACATCACTTGTCATTTTTACCCCTGTCAACTTCCAAATGAGTCTTGTTTCTCTTTGCCTTACTTTTAAGAATGCTAAAAGAAGTAGCCAACACCATAAGACAGAGATGAAAATATTTTCCTACATAAGAGTCAACAGCCTTGTTTCTACATAATTGCCATCACAACTATCCTGTCAAAAGGCTCCCCTGGGGGCCTCCCTAGTGGTGCAAGTGGTTAAGCGCCACACTATGAAGCTGTTAACAGCTGGTGCAGCACTGGTTTAACCCTCAGTCAGGGAGGTGACCCACAGGATGCAGCAGACCTCTCATACCTTGCCTGCTGCTCTCCTCAGCAGTGCACTTTGGTCAGTCTGCCTGTTTTGTTCCCAATTCTCTCTGGTGAATCCTCTCATACCCTGCACCTCTGATTTGTATCCCAGTTCTTGTATGCATAAATAAATCTTTTTTTTAAAAAAAAAAAAAAGGCTCTCCTGGGAGATGACATTCTCACTGCCCTCCCCCCATGGCTCTAGCTTATTGGCTCAGGTTAAATATGTCATTTAAGATGAGCCAAGTAAAACTCTTCTCAGGGATTATTTTGGAATGAAACTGAGAAAGGAAGTCAGTCTTTACTGCTAGTGGGACATAGAACACCGAAAATTAATGAACTATGGGATGACACATATTCAACTCTCTGTGAAACAAACTAAAACTGATGCTAACAAGGACTCTCAAGTGGCACAAGGGGTTAATTCTCAGCACTATGAAGCTATGGGCAGCCACTGCAGCAGAAGTTCAATCCCCGGCAGGGAGCTGACCCACATGGCACAGCTGACCCACATGACCCCTCCTGTCTTGCCCGCTGCTCCCCTCAGCAGTGTATTTCAATCAATCTGTTCCCTACTCTGTCTCTGGTGAATCCTCTTAACCCCCACACCTCTGGAGGTTCTTGTATGTATATATAAATAAATCTTTTAAAAAAATAATGATGACATAGAGAAAATAAGAGATAAGCCTTTCTCCTGGTGGCTTTCAAACCTTTGTCACAGTGGCTTACAAAAACTAGCAGCTTCTTGAAACTTTATTGTTCAACTCTTTCATGAATTGTGAAAGGAAATTTTAAGATTGATTATTCTTTGCCATCACCTAAAGAGTCTTGTTTCTACAGTGTTAGGTCCTCAAGAGTTGATATGGGTTGATTCAATCAGGATGGGAGAAAGTATCAACTGTTAAACTCCAAGGCCTTTTGTTGTGACCTGCATTCTCTGGAGAAACTGGCCAACTCATGATAAAATGATATCCACATAGCATATTTTTAGCATCATCCAAGATAAGATAGATTCTGCATATCCTTCAATGAAGCCCATGAGTCCAATAGATTGATGCATACAGACTCATCTTTTTAATAACTCATCCTTAACTATGAGCAGACAAACAGGGATCACCAGACTTTTGAGGAAATCTTTGGACACCTAAAATAAACAACAAATTAAACAAAGGGCACTCAGAAAAAGGAAAGATGATGAAACAAGAAAAAAAGCAGTCAATCCTATAATTAATCTCAGAAAGATAGTAGAGTGGCAAATGCTTATAGAGACTACTGCTTTGGATTAAGTGCTATTTTATTTTTTTTTAAAGATTTATTTATTTATGCATATAAGAGCTGGGGTACAGTCCAGAGGTGCGGGGGTGAGAGAATCCACCAGACAGAGTGGGGAGCAGAACAGGCAGATCAACAGAAGTACACTGCTGAGGGGAGCAGCGGGCACAGCAGGAGAGGTCTGCCGCGCCATGTGGGTCCCCTCCCCAGCCGGCGGCAGGGTTTGAACTCATGCTGCAGTGGCTGCGGTCTGCTTCATAGTGCGTTGCTTAACCCACTGTGCCACCAGGGAGGGCCCGGATTAAGTGCTATTTTAAACACTCATTGAATAATCACAAAAATCCTATTGTGAAGGTTTTAGACCATTTTATGGATGTGAAAGTTTGTCAGACTTTATATACCCGGTGAGTGTAGACTTGGAATTGGAATATATGTTGTCTGTCCACATGTTCAGATCATAACCATACACTACAATGCTACAATATAAGAAATTATTTCATCTCCATAAAATAATGAATCTGAGAACAAGGCAGAGTTGTTAGAAATGAAATCATAGGGATCATAATTAATAGTACAATAGGAGATTCAAAAGATAATTTCAAAAACCTTCCAGAAGTTTAGGTAAAAAGAAATAAGAGAAATTTAAAAGATATAAAGTTAGAGATGTGTTACAGGAGATCCAAGATGTTTGACTAACAGAAATTCAAAAAGAGAGAATGTAAAGAATGTAGTAAGAACATCAAAAGTGATGATGGTGATGATGACAAATTAGAAACTCTCCCAGAACTGATGGACATAAATGTCTAGATAGAAAATATTCACTTGCGTATCAGCACATAAAATTTTTAAAAAAGGAAAAACATACTAAGATATGTTACCATGAAATATCAGGATAGAAGGTAAGAAGATCCTAAAAGTCCGGGAATGGTAGAAAGCTTCCAAATACTTTGGAAGCCCAAGTAGTATCAGACTTCTCAAGAGCAACATTGAGAGCTAGAAAACAATGTAGGAGTACCTTTTAAGTCCAGGGTAAAAATTATTTTCAATCTAGAAGTCTGTATGGGTCAGACTCAGGAATGGTTTTTGAATGCTAAGTTGTCTCATTCCAGATGAACATATGGACACATTTTGGCATATGCTAAAAGTATGAAAAGCAATTTGTAAAGATCAGTTTCTATACAGATTATTATATCAGTAAAAACACAGAAAATTCAGATGGAGGTTTTTGGTTATTTTTTCTTTAATACAAAAAGTGAGGCAGAGGGTTGTGACAGATCACCTTCCATTCTGCAGGGCTGCCTGTTCACTATCTTAGTAACGAAGTAGATAGACTGGCAGTGTCAGCCTAAGTAGTAAAGGTTGGATTTACTATGGGTAAGAATTTTTCAAAACCAACAGTTCTTATACATTTTTTCCATTTAACACTTGTGACTATCACTACCTGCTCCTTCATTGTTTTTATTAAAAAAATAAAGCTCAATCTGCTCAACCTGAATTCTCTGCATTTTTACTGATATGATACATTTGTATATAAACTGCTCTTTAAAAATTGCTTTTCATACTTTTAGCATATGTCTATAAAATACTATGACAATAGATTAGTATAATACCTAATGCATAACATAGGTATGCATCAGTGCTTACTTGTTGTGACTTCTGAATTTAATAACTATAATCTATCAAGAAAGTAGTTCTAATGTCAATATCACCCAACGTTCCATTTATTTGGTAGAATTTGATCATTAAAAACGTATTAAAAGAAATATTCATTGTACATAAAGACCATTAATTCTAACTACTTAAAATTACAGAATGATTTGAGATAGTCATTCCAGGTAACAGTAACACCATTATTCAAATATAATCGGCATTAAAGGAATTTTTTTCTTGTATTGCCAGGTTTGGTTAATTGGATACCCACATGGAAAACAAAATGTGTTTTTTTCAAACCATGTAAAAATTAGTGCTAGGCAGATTTCAACTTTAATGTAAAAGTTAAAACAATAAAACTATTTTTAAATAATGTAGGAGGTTGTCTTCATGACCGTAGATTAGATAAAAATTTCTAGACAGGTTTAACAATAACAAAAAGATTATAAATGGGACTAAAATTACCAAAACTGAGAACTTCTATTCATTAAAAGACACTCGTTAAAGACAGAGAAAAGGCAGCCCACAGGAAGGAAGGTATTTACAACATATTTATCTATTAAAGAGCCTGTATCCAAAAGATGTGGAAAGAAGCAAATCTAATAGAAAATGACAGCTCAATGGAATATGACATATCTCATAAGCACTTGTAAGTGCAATTATATCAGCACTTAAGGTGCACACCTTGATTAGGCATCCTGCTTATACAAGTTGAAAACATGTACAGTACTACTATATACGCTCAAAGAAAGAAAATATTCAGTGTTGGCAAGGATGTAAAGCAACCTCATGTACTGATGGTGGGAGTGTAAACTGATACAAACACATTGAAAAATTATCTGGCAGTATCTACTAATGCTGAACATATGCCTCGCATATGATCCTATATACACAAAAGATGTGTGTACATATGTTCACCAAAAGACACAAAAAGAATGTCCATAGCAGTACGTTCATATTAGTCCCAAGCTGGAATGACCCAAACATTCATCAAAAATGGAATATTTCATGGATATTTCACACATATTTACATAGTAGAATACTAGTTAGTCCCATCATTATAGTATTCAGAAGGATCCACAACTATTCACAATATAGATAATCTCAAACATAATTCCAAGTGAAGAAAGCCAGCCACAAAAGAGAAAACATTGATTTCATTTACATCAAGATTGTTTCTTATCTGGGTGTTAGTTTACCAGGGATGCATTAATTTAAAAAAAAACTATCAAATTTTATATATTTCTCTGCATGTGCATTAGGCTCAATTCAAATATTTAAAAACAATACCACTGATACATGGAGAGTTTTGAAGTTCTATGAAGAATATAACAACACTTTACTGAGATGTACTCTATCACCTCTATCTAGTAGAAGTGTGTGTATGTACAAGGAGTTGCCTTTTTGTGGCTCTCAGCGTGACCCACAAAAGAGCCATTACCCTCAATTAATATTGCTAATCCAGATGAATCAAATACTTGAAGTATTTCTACCTGATTTCCTTGTTGGAAAGCCAACTGTATCTGAAGTATAAACTTTCTTTTTACTTTATGTTACCTTTCTTGACCTCAAATTGAATTAATTTGCAAATAAGAATTAGAAAGTCATTTTACAATGTGAGCTGATAAAATCAAGTGCATTTTTAAAAGTTCATATTTTTTTAAGTATGAGAAACTTAACACTTACCTTGAGTTTTTCACATGGAGGATTCTTAGCTAGGAGTTGGCTATTCCCTGCTCACAGGAGCTGGTGTTGTTCATCTTCAGGGTATTCATGCCATGGATTATCTCCAAGCTACATGCTTTTCTCAACCTGCCTCCAAAATAAATAAAGCGAAGTCATGAATCCTGATTATTTATCACTAAGTTTCTAAAGTTTTCTAGAAGGTAAGGAAAGACTTGACTTCTTCTCCCTGTCCCACCAGGGATGCTAGGAAGGTTTGGTTTTTTTTTTTTTGAGTGACAATACCTCATTTGCTTCAGAATCAATGAGGGTTTGTCTTTAAAATATCATATTCTCATCCCCCTTTTGGTACTACTGATCAGAACCTTTGGCTGGAGACTGGCAAATTTATCAGTTTCCCAGTGTACCACTGATGCACACTTTGTCAGAATCAGATTTGGGCAAAATCTCCATGCCTGTAGCTCTAATTTAGCTTTCCATGATTGGGGTAGCAGCAGCTAGTCAGCAAGTATATATAATTTCACTATAACATTCAAATAACCTCCCCCCGGGGAAGAAAAAAAAAACTCATTTAAACAAAAAGCAATCAATTGGCACGCAAGTATCCAAACAAAAAGAAAAATACATGATTTAATTTGTAGTTCTAATTTCAAATTTCAATAATTTTTCATCCCATTTGGAATTTTGTCAACACTGTTAACCACTGCTCAGTATGTGCTTCTCCCTCTGAATCTAGAAAGACAGTGTTCAAGTAATCTTTGAATATGATCTAACAAGGTCTCCACTCTGTGTCTCTAGAACAGCTAGGAGTTTCTAAATAGTTGATTAAAAAGGAGGTGCACCTATCTCAGTTTCTGAACACGTCACCTCTTCTGTACCCTTTCACTGCTGCATGGGACCAAGACACACCTAACAAAATCATAGAAAATAATTATCAGACTAAAAGTACTTTAAAGATTATTGCATATGATTTATGCAAAGAATTTGGAAGTTTAGAAATAGTATTTAATTATATTTAATTTTATAGCATAGAATTTTATTAAATGTTGATTTTTTTTCTTTAAGATTAAACCAAATAAATTACAAAACGTAAATCGTCAAAAATCTTCCTAACAAACCAAATTTCACATAAATTTTTGTTTTGGAGTCTTGGGACAAGTAACCATGTGTTTCATAAGTTCAAAAATTACAAAATTGCTTGCAGACCCTTTAAAAATAGTACACAAACACAAAGAAAAAAGCTCTTCCGGTAAAATTCAAAACATGAACATTCCAAATTAAACCATTCAATTATATATGTGGGAATTATTCCTTTTAACAATTTGATATTATTATTGTTTGTACCTTTAAAGAACTTTTTGTGTTTCAATTAATCCACATATGTCATACCTTCTACCAAAAAAAAAATGAAATTTGGCATATGCACATTTTCTAAAAAATTGGGTAGGGAGCACAAGGGACTACAGGAATCGACTACAGGTGTTTTGGTGGTGGGTGTGGTGTAATAACGCCTGAAGGAGGAGATACTATGCTTCTAAAACACAAATAACGATGCAAACCAAAGTTACCACAATAAAAAAAAAAGTTAAAAAATAAAAGGGGGCCTCCCTGGTGACGCAGCAGGGCAGCAAGTTGAGGGCCGCACTGTGAAGCAGCCCCAGCACAGCAGCACGAGTTAGATCCCAGCCAGGGAGAGTACCCACATGGTGAGGCAGACCTCTCCTGTCTAGCCCCCTTGCCTGTTCTGCTCCCCATTCTATCTCTGGCGAATCCTCTCACCTCCCGCGCCTCTTGCCTGTACCCCAGCTCCTGTATGCATAAATAAATAAGTCTTCAAAAAAAATAATACAAAGGTTCCAAACCCTGATAGTGTTGGCTATTTAAACTTCCTGAATGGGAAGCAGTTGGGAAGGAGGAATAGCAAAAGAGATAGGAGGTGGAATGGAGAGGGAGACTTGTAGAGGAGAGACACAAAGGAAAGCTGCTCCTGGCATTGGAACTGGCTGTTTCAGCATTTGACAGAAATAAAAGCAGCTGTTACCTTGGCCTTGTGGTAGATTATCTGGCACCCATGGTAACTGGCAAATTTCAGGGCTCTCCCCTTCTCTGCCTCTTAAGCCTTGCCCAGCTTATAGCTCATAGTTAGTTTTACCCTCCAGGGAGGTGCCTTAGATTCCTGGCAAGCTTTTTTAATTCAGCTGCCCCTTTTGGCCAAGCCAGTTTGGCAGGGCGTTTGCCACGAGGGGATGGTGATCTTTGGAATTTTATTGGGTGTCTGTTAATTGAAATCCTTTTCTCTAGTTTGTACATGCTCTCACTCTCTCTGCCCTTTGAACCTCTCACCAAATTACAGATCTTTAAGCACACTAAGCATCTGCTTTCTTTGCCTTTGTGTTTAGGAGAGCCCGGGCCCTTTTAGAAGCACAAAATATGTTTTCTCCTTAAGAGTTTGGGGTCCCTGTGATACAGGGCAGCAAGTGACACTACAACTGGCCCAAGGCAGTACCCAAATAGTTTACTGGTCACTGTCTAAGTTTTTCACCCACGTGCACTATTCAGGTTCAGAGAACAATAACAGGACTTATTTAACAACCACAAATGGCCATTTACCTCACCTGATGCAGTGGCCAGTGTTTTAAAGTCCTATATGCAAAGGATCCCGGGATGGCTTCTTCCAGTCACGGAGGCCTCAGAGCTGCTTCCCCTAACGAAAGGCCACGCCCCCAAGATGGTGTCTTCCTGCCACTGCAAACCTGGAGCACTGCAGTCAGACTATAGGCCAGGATCCAACTACGAAGACAGCAGATGACCCAACAGGAGATGCCACTGGAGCTGTTGAGATGGCCCAGTACAGCCCCAGACAATCAACACTCAAAACAGCAGGCCTAATGACCTGACAAATGGCCATACTCACGCAGCCCAGTGAGGTGCCAGGCTCGGGTCTTTGCCTTCCCTGCTAGGCTGTATGTTGGGTCAGAGAAAACTATCAGGTCTTTCCACCCTCCCGCCATCAGTGTAATGATGGACACCTGCGGTTCTGCACACATGGCTCTGGGCATGCGCCGGTGGGTGTAATGACGGACACCTGCGGTTCTGAACGCATGCCTGTGGGCATGCGCCGGTGGGTTCACCTGGGTTTAGACACGGGCGTCTAAGGGCTGCGACAGGAGGACGCCAGCAGAATAGGACACCAGCAGAGAGAACAAGAGCAGCAGGGCAGAAGAGAAGAAGCAGAGATGAGAGGCTAGAGAGCCCAGAGAGTGAGATATGCCGACACGCCCACCTGCCGTGTACCTGGTCACCTCATATAATAAAAGCATAAAAAGCTCCAGGACCCTTCCTTGGACCCATCTGCCCAAATCATAGATAACCTGCTCTGTTCCCCTTGTTGGCACCACACTGTAACAGCAGCAAAGTGGGACAGTTTCAGTTGCTTGGCTACTTGCAAAGCCTCCAAACTTTTCTTTGAGGTTGGTAGCTGGAAGTCTCTCCAAGTCCTTCAGAGACCCACAAAAGATTTCTGGAAGATCCACGTGGTGGGGGCAGAAATCGCTAACCCCAGAACCCCTGAAGATCCAAAAACATAAAGTTCTGACAGCTGAATCTTGGCGGCAGCTTCTGCAGTCCCTTCCATTTCTTATCCGAGTCTCCACCCTCACTGATACTGCTTTGTTCCTACTTTGCCTGTGGCTATCAACCTTCATTAGCACCCCCTCCAGGAGCCCTACCTTGAACAGTCTTTGGCTTCAGCCCCTGTTATACCTGGGTATCCCTCAGTCCTGCACGGTGTCACATTGCCAGAATTCTTGGGAAAATAGCTTGTAGTGGGTGTTACAAAAGAACCCTATTCCTCCCTGCCAGGTAGAGTACCCTCAGGCAAAACATTTATTATATCTTTTCAAAGAGTTTGGAGGCTTGGAGGAAGTGAAATGTTTTTCCTTTATAGATTCCCTATGAAAAAGTTGATGACTTTATTATGTAATCTGGTCTTGGTTGAAATTAAAGAAACCCCAAACTGAACTTAGACAAAATGTAGAGTTTAGACAACCTGAGACTTGAAACCAGCCAACTTATAACTTCCTACCGCCCAGTCTTACCATAACACTAAAATTTTTTCTCCCCTCAATACTAATCAGTTTTCTCCAACTGATAGAAATCATAGATGTTATCTCTTGGAAGCTTTACCATTTACAAATTAGATCAACTCCAAAGGAGGTATGGTCTGTCTCTAAGGGCTAATTTAGCAATCTGGCCTAGATCTCATTTTAATTTTCTTAATTCTAAGATGGTTTTTCCCCCTGAGTTTTTTATGAATAATGATAGTTTTATCTCCTCTATGCATTTGTCAGTTTTATTATTAATAGCTTGTAAATCAGTGTTGTGCAAGTAAATGTTTAGTCCACTACTTCTCCAATAACTAAGAGGAAAGGAAAGGAAAAATAAAAGATAAAAATACACATTTACCACTTTACCAGTATATAAATACCTTCACCATGGCCAAGTTGAAGCTACCAATGTATTATCATTGCAGAGAGAGGTGGGAAGAGAGGCACAAGATCAGTTCTGTACAAATAGGATGCAGCAAGATACTGCTTATAATTTATTTACTGGACTTCTATTTATGTAACATGTTAAATAGAAGTGATTGCCAGTGACCTTTTTTTTATTTTTTAACTGATGCTTTAGAACCCTGCAGCATATAGCTTGGGTTCTTACTGCTCCGTTTAATTAATGTTAGTGGGCCCTTGGAGCTTCTGTGTCTAGACTCAGAAAGTAATTTAGACTGGTTGTCTAAACTCCACATTTTGTCTAAGTTCAGTTTGGGATTTCTTTCATTTCAACCAAGACCAGATTACCTAACAAAGTCATCTATTTTTTTCATAGGGAATCTACAAAGGAAAACATTTTACTTCCTCCTAGCCTCCAAGCTCTTTGAAAAGATATAATTTTTTAAAGATACACTTTTTCAAATAGAAAAGATATAATTTTTGGAAAGATATAATTTTTGATTAGAGATGCTAGTCAGGGCCTAAGGAACAGGAAATGGCCACTGCAGGGCCCCACATCTTAGTGCAGTGCAATCAAGACTATGGCCTCTGCTGCTTCTGTGGCTGACAGAACATGGGCTCTGACCACTTGCATGGCCTTGACCACGTCATAGTCTTAGCCTTGGCCGCCACATTTGTGAAGTGATTATTTAGGAGAGGGAGCATATTTTCTATTTGATTCCGGGAGTTCTTTGGTGATGGGCTGCTGTGGTAGGAGAGCAGGGCTGCTTGATGGGGAGTGATATCTGGAGAGAACACTGGGGGAACTGTCAGGAGCTACATTGGAATGCCAGTGGGTGGTGCTCATTGTAAAATGTGGAATTTCCCAGACTACATCCTGACTCCCTGGACAGGGGCTGCTGGGAACAGGGAGTAGAGTGGAAATGCCACATTGACCTTAAAAACACTGTACACACTGTCCCCCACTGAGCTTCCTCTTGGACCAGAGATTAGACTCTCAAGGCCTGTAAAGAGAAGCAGCAGCAGCTTTTTTCTCTAAGAAACTACTACCAGCGTCCTGCCTTCCCATCCCTCATTTGGGTCTCCAGAGAATCTCCTGAAATCACAATCATTGTCCTTCAATAAATCCAGGATTTTAGCCTTTTCTAAGGGTTTTATCAAAACACCACTTTTATAATACCCAACAACCTATGCTTGAAAAAATAAAATTATTCTCACTTAAAAGTTTGGGTATGAGGTCAGTTTGTTTTTATTGATATTATGTAGTAATTAGACAATCTAACAATTCTTTGATAGCACTTAGTATCATATGTTTTGGAGAAGTGCTAATGATTTCCTGAGGAAACTTTAAAAAAAAAAGTCACAAATCTGATTGAGAATTGTTTTCACAAAACTAGCTGATTAAATGGATGAAAACTTGACAGTAAGTCCTTGTGAGTCTCAGGAAAAGACCATTTATAGTAAATCTTAGATCTTTTTAAGTGAAAAAAATAAGGTGCAAAACAATGTATATATTAAAATAATATTTAGGTAAAATACATACATATACACATTGAATACTTCCGGAAGAACCCCTATGCAGTTCGTGACAGAATTTGTTCTGGGCAAGAATGAGGTAAATAAGGATAACAGTGCCCTCAGACAACTCACCCTGTGGATTTGGGAAAATTGTACCACCTGCATTTATTAGCTGGTTTTAAAAAGAATGCAACAAGTATCAGATTGTGAAACTAGTCAAAAATCTAGAATTTGCAACTACATAATCATTTCTGCCTTTTTTTAATGTATTTATTTTTTTATTATTAAAATATTTTAAAATTTACATATACTTGCCATTAATTGTAATCCCCATGTATTCCCCATCACCATCTCACCAGTGCACCATC